>QLTV01002693.1:2173289-2184558 GCA_003457575.1 Thermophis baileyi
GAGCGTGTGTGCGCTAGCGTGCGTGCGTGCCAGCACACAATCCCATGCGCGCCACACTGCGCATGCGTGCATCCCTGTGCATGCGCCCCCCATTGGGCCGTTTTTCACCCTCAGGCTTCCCTGAAACCTCCAGAGTGTGAAAAACAGCCCAACGAGCAAACCAGAAGTTCGGAAAAACGGACTTCCGGTTTGTCCGTTGGGCCGTTTTTCGCGGTCCCCAGGGTTTAGGAGCTTTTCCTGAAGACTGGGGAGAGCGAAAAATGGCCCAATGGGCCAACTAGAAGTTCATTTCCGAACTTCCGGTTGGGCTGTTTTTCGCTGTCCCCAGGCTTCAGGAGGCTTTCCTGAACCCTGGGGACAGCGAAAAAAGCCCAATGGGCCAACCAGAAGCTCGTTTCTGAACTTCCGGTTTGCCCGTTGGGCCGTTTTTCGCCGTCCCAGGCTTCAGTGAGGCCTTTGCGCATTCGCGGGGGGGGGGAGCGGGGGGATTGTGCGCATGCGCAGGGGGCAGCGGAGGGGTTGTGCGCATGCGTGGGGGGGAATGGGTGTGGGCATGTGCGCGCTAGCGCGCGCACACACACCCTTTTGGTACGCGAACCAAAAAAGGTTTGCCATCACTGGTATAGGGTCTCCTGCTTGAGCAGGGGGTTGGACTGAGCAGTAGGTTGGACTAGAAGACCTCCAAGGTCCTTTCCAACTCTGTTTTTCTGTATTCTAATTATTCTGTATACTTGAAAAATACAGTAAAACTCCATAAGTCGGTTAATTTAAGATTTCCATTGATCTAATGTGCTGACCCTATTTTTCCTAATAATGATTTCATAATTGCTCTTTGATTATTACTCAGGTATGAAGAATCTCTGGCCCATAGGTAGGTTCTCTATCTGACTCGTTCAATTTTTCCAAGCACCCTTTCCCCTGAGGCTTGAACAAGACAAAATCCTCTTCAATCAGCAGCTAGACGGAGAAAAATTATTTTCTTCCCACACCACACAAGATCAATGGAGGATAGTTAAAGCATAATTTCGCATTCTGGCAGAAGGGCAATATGAGAACCTACTCCTGAAAAATGACTTTCTGTGTTGCAAACACTTTCATTACAGTCTGTTGCTATCAGTGGAGTCCCAGTGAGGGCCAGTTGAAGGGGGGCAAGCAAAGAATCTCCCACGTCCATCATGCTTGTACCTAGCCTGGGACAGTTCTGTTCCTCCCACCCCCCAAAAAAATCAGGCCTCAAAATGTATTCTACTGGTATAAATGGGAACAGTTTCAATAGACAATTACTGGCAAGGGTTTTTTGGGTGTGTATGGGGTGTGTGTGTATCTAAGGGATGGAAAGTGGAGGAAAGGTTTTAACCCATTGTGCTATAAATAGAAAGATACAGTAACGGGGTCCTTCCCACTAAGCATGAAGTCCACCTTAATCCTTGAGCCAAAATACTGATGAAGATTCCAGGATAGATAGCAAAACGCCTTTGTTTTTCCTCAAAAAAATCAGTCCAGTTGCCTTTTCAAAACAAAAACCACTTTTGACACAACTATGACCTGGATAACTGAGAATCTCCATAAACATTGAGCCAAAATATGGGTCTCATCCATATCCTAAGGAATCCTGAAAAGAAAACCCCCAGAGACAGGAATGTGATCTTTGAAGAATTTTATATTAATATTTTTCTGCTATATTTAGGAGCTAAATTTCACCCTTTTGCATTTTCTTTTATTCTGCTTTTTAGCTTCAATTATAACGGTGCCCTTGCCTTGACCCAAGAAGCATGACTCTTTGCTTACATTAAAAAGTGTGCAAGAGCTTGTTTCTTTAAAACTGTTAAAGAGCTAACTTATAAGATATAAATATGAATATTTTTTATCATGTTACCTATTACTTTTTTAAAGCAATGTGCAAAGAAACCTCATTCTAACTCATTAATTTGGAAGGGAAGGGATGTCCATTATTTATTAATGTCTCTTAAATACCAGAATACATTATCACAACAGAAATTTGGTGTGCTGTGTAAAAAATCCTTTATATAATGGTTTGATAAACTGAAATGTCCTGCGGTGCATTCATTATTTCAATGGCTTTTTTCCCTCACACATTTAAACATTTATCATACACAAAAAGGAAATAGTGTTATGCACATTAAAGATCATTTTATTAGTTACCAAGTCTGTAATCAAGTTATATTTCTTATTTTTTCCAATTGTATTAACAGCAAGAAGAGGCTTTCTCAGAAAAAAAAAACCTCATGCATCTAAGGTTTTTATTTCTTCTTTGTCCTTCCATAATTATCATTTGTTTGGGAAAGAACACATTATTTTTTCACTTCATAACTGTACGGTAACAGAAACTATTTCATTTTGCAATCTTTCAGAATTCCTGTATTTTCCTCTATCCTTACAATCTTGTTTCTTATGAAGTAAAAAAAATGCCAATCATATATATGGTGATCATATTTTCTTATAACAAATAAAGGAAAAACCTGACCAAGAGGCAAATCTGAAAGAGGTTCATAATGGTAAAAAAAAAATGTTTTTAACTTTGTTTTACAAAAGAAAATTCAAAACCAAAACCAAGAAAAATATACAAACGCATATTATAATAAAAGTATTTAAAATCTAACAATATATGTACATTTATTTTAAAAAGAAATTTTAATTTCCCTATTTTTCACATGAATGTGAAAGACTGGTCATTAAGTGGTACCATCTGGATAGTAAAAACTATATGACCAAAATAAAGGACAAAAGTAAGCTTTTCAAAAACAAATAAATCTAAAGGACGGCTTTCTGAAATAAAGGACTATCTTTATAATAAAGGACATACAATTACTTTAACGTACTGTACTGTATATGATGTACAGGTAGTCCTCGACTTACAACCACAAATAAGTCCAAAATTTCTGTTGCTGAGACATTTGTTAAGTGAATTTTGCCTTATTTTATCTTTCTTGCCACAGTCGTTAAGTGAATCACTGCAGTTGTTAAGTTAGTAACATGGTTGTTAAGTAAATCTGGCTTTCCAATTGACTTTGCTTGTCAGAAGGTCACAAAAGGTGATCACACAACCCCGGGACACTGCAACCGTCATAAATATGAGTAAGCGGCCAAGCATCTGAATTTTGATCATGTGACCATGGGGTTGCTGCAACTTTCATAAGTGTGAAAAATGAACATAAGTCCCTTTTTTCAGTGCCATTGTAACTTTGAATGGTCACTAAATGAATTGTTGTTAAGTCGAGGACTACCTGTATTTCACACACCAACTTCACTTTTACTTATTTGTTATGTAATGAAATTTAACCCATTCTGTACTAAAAGGAATTGAGAGGGAAGATTGTTCTCCTTTCTTCCTCTGTCAATGAGGGGGAGGGAATTCAGCCCAAGCTCTCATCTTAAGAGAAGAGACAAAAAACATCATCTAGAAATGTTCCGCCCCATTTACCCAGAAGGCTTGACTGTTACAGGGCTTGGATTCCAGATCAAGAGACAGGAACAGCTACCTGAATATTTCCTGAACTGTGAAACCTTGTGCCTCAGCAGCTCCTATCATCTTGGAAAAAGAAGAGAGAACACCATTCATTACAGACTGGGCAGGTCCTCCAAGAATGTCCATAGGGCCACATAATCCCCTTGCATTGATAACTAATCCTGTTTTGATCTGGCAGGCTTTTTGGCATAAGGCTCATGACTGAGTCCCAAAAGTGCTTTTTCAAGAGGAAACTGGACTTTCTGGTTTTTCTTTGAAGATGTTTCGCTTCTCATCCAAGAAGCTTCCTCAGCTCTGACTGGATGGTTGCCTCTTGAAAAAGCAGCTTTGGGACAACCATGACCTGGATGACTGAGAATGTTCATGATCACTGTTTTAGTTCTTTTGTTGTTTCTTTATCTTTCTTTTTAGAAAGAAAACATTCAGATGAATTTAATGATGCAATTTGACAAAGTATTGTTATTCCAATTCCTTTTTTCTTCAGATTATATTTTATTCTGGTATTCACTTATATAAAGATTTAGGTTCAGTCTTTCTAATTCATATGTATTATTTGGATGTCTGACTAATTACATTCACACAATAAGAGCAGTAAAACAGGTTAGAAATAGTATGATATGCTTGTAAAAAATCTATAAAGATACTTTTAGGTGAAGATTAATACAAGTTTGGTAAGAAAAGAGAGCTTGTTCAAACTCAGTACCATTAAGTTTAGTTTTCTGGAATATTTTTGTTAGGAGTCTACAGTTAACACTTTAATGAGTCTACATTTAGCAGAATCAATTGGATTTAGAGCCGTGGTGGCGCAGTGGTTAGAATGCACTACTGCAGGCTAACTCAATGCTCACCCCAGGAGTTCAATTCTGAACAGGGACGGTTGACTCAACTTTCCATCCTTCCGAGGTCAGTAAAATGAGGACCCAAATTGTTGGGGGCAATATGCTGACTCTGTAAACCACTTAGACAAGGCTGTAAAGCACTGTGAAATGGTATATAAGTCTAAGTACTATTGCTATTGCTATTTACCAATTTGCCTTCAATTAGTTGCTATAGCAAATCACAGGGACTAACAGACTGATATGTGAACTGATTCATACAAGAGGAAGACAGATTAACAGAGTTGGAAGGGACCTTATAGGTCATCTAGTCCAACCCCCCACTCAAGCAGGAGACCCTACACCATTTCTGACAAATGGCAGTCCAATCTCTTCTTGAAAGTCTCAAGTGATGAAGCTCCCACAACTTCCGAAGGCAAGCTGTTCCAAGGATGCAAAAAACGGAAGAAAAAACAGAAGAGAGAGAAAAAAAAGTGAAGGAAGTTGATGATAGGTTAACCCAAGCAGATAAAAACAAGGATGGCATAATAATCTCGTTGGAAATGGAAAGAGCTGAATACTACTTACGATTTCAAAATATAGAAGAAGAAAAGGGAGAAAACCTGGCTGAGATAATGGCAGAAATTTTGACAGAAGCATTGGAGATGGTTAAAGACAAAATAATGGCAGATGTGGATGAAATTTTCAGAGTTAACACCAGATATGCAGCAAGACATAAACTCCCAAAAGAAGTGCATGTGAGATTTACCAAAAAGGCTGTAAAATCAGAAATATTGCAGAGAGCAAGAGATGAACCCATAAAATACAAAGGGAAGGAAATAGACATGTTGAAACAAGTTCCAAGGAGAGTAAGAGAAACAAGAAGAGAATATCAATTTTTGACCAGACAACTAATTAAATATGGAGTTAATTTAGATGGCTAATCCCAGAAGGACTACTGGTGACATGGAGAGAACAGAGATAAAGATTAGATACAAAAGAGAAAGCAGAGGAGTTTACGAACAACACTTTGAAATACAGGAAGAGGGGAGAATAAGTGAGGAACCAAATAAATGACAAGAAGCAGCAGAGGAAAACAACCCGCAGAAAAGGGAAGAAGGGAAAGATAGAGAGGTGATAGCACTAATAGAAGGAGTGAGAGCAAAAGAACCAAGAGGACAAAAAGAAATAAGATCGACTGGAAATATGAATCCAATATACAATCAATCATGGAAGAAGAACTGAAATTAATGTCAATAAACATAAATGGATTGAATTCGATAATAAAAAGGAAAAAAATATTTCACAGATTGGAAAAACAAAAATTAGATATAATTTGTTTACAAGAGGTACATATTAAAAAACAACACAGGAAAATATTGGAATACTCTAAAATAGGGAAATTATATACAGCTTTAACTACGCAAAAGAAAAAAGGAATTGCATTATATATAAAGCAGCAGTTCTCAACCTGTGGGTCGCAACCCCTTTGGGGGTCGAACGACCATTTCACAGGGGTCGCCTAAGCGCGCACTAGCCCGCCATCTTGGTGCCACGCCCCCTTTGTCACCTCATAGTGGGCGGGGAGGGGGCGGGGAGGGGGTCGTGGTGGCAGGGCGGGGGTCACGGCATTAGGAAGGTTGAGAACCACTGGTCTAAAACACGCGGGGGGGGGGTGGCGCGGCAGCGGGGGGGTCGCGGCGGCGGGGGGGTCGCGGCATTAGAAAGGTTGAGAACCACTGATATAAAGGAAACAATAACATCTAAGCAAATTTGTACAGATGAAGAAGGAAGGATGTTAATGGTGGAAATAATGATAAATAGTAAATCGATACTTATGGTAGCAATTTATGCACCTAATGTAAATCAAGAGAATTTTTATAAAAGATTACAATAGTGAATGTGGAAAAGGACTATAGGTCCAGGAAAATTAATAAGAAAGTGAGAAATTAATAAGAAACATTACCAAAGACCTTTTTTGAAATGGCAGAAGAGCTAGCTGTACAGGACGTCTGGAGAGAGATGCATCCCCAGGAGAAACAATATTCATTTTATTCAAACAGACATATGTCATGGTCAAGGATAGACATGGTTTGGATGACAGCAGAACTGAAAGCAAATTGGAAGAGATAGAGATGGAGATAAGTAACTGGGCAGACCATAATCCGATAATACTTAGATGGAAGGGACAAAAAAGAATACCGAGATGGACGTTAAATCAAGAAATCTTAAAAGAAAAGGAATGTTTAAAATTTATGGAAAAAGAACTAGAATTTTTTTTTAAAGAGAATAAAAAAGAAGATACCTCATTACAAAATGTATGGGAGATAGCAAAAGCTTATATAAGAGGACTAGTAATAACGTATAAAGGAAAACAGAATAGAAAGAGACAACAAAACCAAAAAAATCTAGAAGATGAATATAAAAAGCTGGAGAGAGATTTACAAAAAGACCCGCAAAAGAAGGAAATTAAAAATCAAATGGACCTAATAAAGCATAAAATGGAAAGGAATTGCAAGAACTTCTGAGTCAACCGATGTTGGAAGTCTTTAATGGTTTGTTAATAGAAGCAAAAATACCTGAATCATGGACGGAAGCATATATAACTTTGATACCGAAAGATGAGGCAGATTTGCAACAAGTAAAAAACTATAGACCAATAGCTTTATTAAACTCAGATTATAAAATATTTGCGTCAATAATGGCAGAACGATTGAAAAGATTTTTAAATCAATTTATTCATATGGACCAAAATGGCTTTTTACCCAAAAGGCAGATAAGAGATAACATGAGAATAATATTAGATACTTTGGAATATTATGAAGCACATCCAGGAAAACAGATGGCTTTGATTTTTTTAGACGCACAGAAAGCATTTGATAATGTGAATTGGAAATTTATGATAGCACAATTGGATAAAATGGAATTTGGTGAGAGATTTGTGAAGATGATCAAGGTGATTTATAGTAAACAAACTGCCAAAGTATTAATTAATGGAGATATGACAGAAAAAAATATTTTAAAAGGTACTAGACAAGGATGTCTCTTGTCACCATTGCTTTTCATATTGACATTAGAGGTACTAAATAGAAATATTAGACAAGACATAGAGATAAAAGGTATGGAGATTAAAAAGGAACAATATAAACTACAGGCATTTGCAGATGATTTGGTTTTCATTTTAGAGGCACCAATGGAATCAGGAATAAAATTAATGAAAAAAATAGAAGAATATGGAGAAGTGGCGGGACTAAAAATTAATAAAGAAAAGACAAAGATTTTGGTTAAAAACTTAACAGAGAAACAAAAGAAAGATTTGATGAAGAAAGTGGACATTCAAGTAGTAAAAAAAGTTAAATATCTAGGAATTCAATTAACGGCAAAATGTACAACGATTAAAAAAGATAACTATGGCAGATTGTTGAAACAAATTCAAATAGACTTGGAAAGATGGAAAAACCTACAACTATCTTTGATTGGAAGAGTGGCAACAGTAAAAATGAACATATTGCCAAGACTATTGTATCTTTTTCAGACCATACCGATAAAACTGGAAAATAAATATTTTGAGGAACTTAATAAGATTGTACATAAATTTATTTGGGAGGGGAAAAGAGCAAGAATTGGATTAAAATTGATGCAGGATAACAGAAGCAGAGGAGGATTTGGACTTCCAAATTGGGAAGTGTACTACCAAGCTGCTGTATTAACTTGGATAAAGGAATGGATTCTGCTGAGAAATGCAAGACTGTTGACCTTGGAAGGCCATGACTTACAACTAGACTGGCATGAGTTTCTTTGGTATGGTAAACATAATGTACATAAATATTTTCAAAGACATTATATAAGAAACGCACTATTAAAGGTGTGGGAGAAAATTAAAGAGCAACATTATATTAAGATACCAATGTGGCTTTCAACAATAAAAGCATTGATAAATCCAAATGTTAATATAAAAACTTTGGTTAGATATAAAGATATTTTAAATGAAGAAGGGGGTTTAAAAAAAAGAGAGGAGCTGAGCGAAAAATATATCTTGGTATGCATACAGATAAAATCTAGATATGATAAAGATGTAAAACTGCAAGGGTTTTATAATGAATTAACAGAATTAGATAAACTTTTAACAGGAGTAGATGAGAAAGTAATAAAGAAACTATATAATTATATTCTGGGCATAAACCTAATGGAAGAGCAAGTTAAAGAAACAATGATAGTATGGGCCAAAAATTTTGGCCATACGATTGAATTAGATAAATGGCAGAAATTGTGGGAGACAAATTATAAATTAACAATTTCAACTGCGTATAAAGAAAATTTGTATAAGATGTTTTATAGGTGGCATCTATCTCCAGCGAGACTGGCAAGGATGTTCAAAGACAGATCGGCGAAATGCTGGAAGTGTCACCAATTACCGGGATCATACTATCATATGGGATAGACTTGTGCACAAGCTAAAATATATTGGACTAAAATTAAGACGTGGTTAGAAGAGATGATGCAGTATTGAACTGAAACCAGAAATATTTTTGCTAGGGATATTGCCAGGAAATTATAGAAAAGCGGATAGGTATTTGATGATACATGTGTTAACTGCAGCTAGAATTGTATATGCTCAACATTGGAAAAAAGAAGAGTTACCTGAAGAAGAAAAAATGGTAAGGAAAATATTAGATTGCGCAGAAATGAATAGATTAACATTAGCAATTAGAGATAAAGAACAGATAGAATATTATGCGGTTTGGGAGATGTTTTATAAGTGGATAGAACAAAAGAAAGGAGTGTGGAATTGAAGAAAGTAAATGAGTAAGAAATGTAATATATCAAGATAAAATGTGTAATATATTGAAAAAAGAATTAAAGGGAATGTAACGAGAGAAAATTGTAAAAAGGTATAAGAAAAAGGTGTAAAACCAGACGACACACTGCTGATGGAAAAAGAATGTTTTTTATGTATGTATAATGCAAAAAATAAAAAACTTTATATATAAAAAAAAACTTCTGAAGGCAAGCTGTTCCATTGGTTGATTGTTCTCACTGTCGGAAAGTTCCTCCTTATTTCTAGGCTGTACTCTTGATAATGCCAAAGTATACCAAGGAAAACACCTGAAGGAATTTATTCCATAGCCCAGAAATGACAGACGACGACTTCTCAGAGAGAAGAGCTTCTGGCAGTGAAGGCATTTTTAAGAGGGCTTCTCCGTGGATCTTAAGACGTACATTTCAAATAGTCGGGTCCTAAGTTATTCTTTTCCTTTATGTGGATCACTACTTAATTATCAAAAACATTTGACAACCACCACGTAAGTCAGAGTTTACCAATGTGGGATCTGCAGACACCAAGGCAGTCATGGCTCCCCCAGATGCCAGGGCTCCAAAATTAAACAAAAATATCTTGTGTCCAAATCTCATAAGATTTGTTTTTCTGATCAGTGATTTTGGCACCTGCATCAGGAGCCTTAGCAATAGCTTCTTGGATCACCAGTATGCCTCACTCTCAGATCACAGACTGGAAATCTTGGTTTAGAGCTAAAGATTAATAGAATCACTATATTTTAAAACCAGAAAACAACTGGCAATAATGCAAATGTTTCAGTATGGACACCACATGATTCACGTACCTTGCACTGGATAGCATCCTAACTGCTACTTTTTTCAACAGTTGAAATTTCCACATACTGTATTTATTTATAGATTTATATCCCATAATTTTTTTTTTTTGTACATTTCAAGTTGGCCTAATGTTCCCTTTCTTCCAACCTTGTGAGGTGGATTAAGTTGAAAGAGTTACTGGCCCAAGTAATCCAGTTGACTTTCACATTTAAGAGAGGACTAGAACTCATGGTTTTCCTATTTCTAATTTAGCACCTTAAACATTACACCAAACTGGATCTCTCTTAAATGTTAGTTTTCAAGAGAACCCGCACACTCTTTCATCTTTTTAATCATATTCCCATTTGTGGCTTACAGCAGAAGAATGATATGTTGTTATTAGGAGCTACCTGTTTGGAAGCCCTTGTCAGGGTTCCAAGTAATAGTCCCATAGCAAGCAAAACTCTGAGGCCAATGAATTCCTCAAAGAATAGCTTTATTGGATATATCATATTGGCACAGATCTGGTGAAAACCAACTCTGAAGGTTCCTGCGGTTTTCACCTAATTAAAAGAGAAAGTTTTCCCACAACTCCAAACAATCAGTCACATGGCCCAATCAAGACGCAGTCTGGTTGTCTGGTGACCTCACTCCTCCTTCCACGGTCCAGGTGTGAGAATGTCCTTGGTTCCCAAGAGAAAGTATTTTATTTTGGCTACACAACTCCCCGCTATCTCTAATCCCCCCTCCCTTTCCCTCAGCTCCAGTGTGGCAACACTGAAGCGCCAATATGACTCCGGTCAGGTTAGCTTCAGGGTTGACAGCCCTTTTGTTTCACCTTTTCCAGGAATTCCCTAATCATTGACAAGCCTTAAAGTGCTTTTATCAAGACTCTGATTCCCTGTTAGCCCAACATTTGAAGCCAAGACTTAAGGGGATGAAATTTACTACCTTGTCTTATTTCAGGATAATTGAGATAACAAAAATTGTGCTATGAAATACTCTAGAACATGATGCTCATAGATAGAATATAGAATAACAGAGTTGGAAGGGACCTTGGAGGTCTTCTAATCCAACCCTCTGCTTAGGCAGGAAACCCTACACCACTTCAGACAAATGGTTATCCAACATCTTCTTAAAAACTTCCAGTGTTGGAGCATTCACAACTTCTGGAGGCAAGTTGTTCCACTGATTAATTGTTCTCACTGTCAGGAAATTTCTCCTTAGTTCTAAGTTGCTTCTCTCCTTGATTAGTTTCCACCCATTGCTTCTTGTCCTGCCCTCAGGTGCTTTGGAGCATAGCTTGACTCCTTCTTCTTTGTGGCAGCCCCTGAGCTATTGGACCATTGCTATCATGTCACCCCTAGTCCTTCTT
>QLTV01002693.1:2212651-2250326 GCA_003457575.1 Thermophis baileyi
CTAAATAATTTGAACATTCTATAGACATTTATAGTTATTGACTTACCTCCTTGCATCCAGTTTCAGCAGTCTGATTAGCACAAGAAAATAAAATTCTGCCTCCCAGCAATTTGCCTCCTTGCAGTTAGTTTCACTTTCAGTTTTAGCACCTGCCGCCTGCCTGCAGCCTGAATCAGTTGATGTTCGGGAAGCTGATAATCAGTTGCTTGGCTTAACAAGCTCTGTTCTGTTGGCTGCAAGGAGGTAAATTGCGGGGAGGCAGAGGCCAAAGGGGTGGTGGTGGCTGGGGGGGGGCTACATTCGGTGTATAAGACGCACCCAAGTTTTCACCCTCTTTTAAGGGGGGGGAAGTGCATCTTATACTCCGAAAAATACGGTAGTTCATTTATATGTACGTGAATGATGATGAAATATATTGCTTTCTTCTGCTGTAATATGTTACTTTCTTTCAAGGTTAGAACAATTATGCAGACCTAATTTGCGGAGCCCTTGTCTCATGTCTCCCTCCTCAAAATAGAAGGTGGGAAATTTCGAGTCCTGATGATTCATCAGGATCCCAATTTTCCTGCCCTACTATTTTGAGGAAGGAGACTTGCGGCAGGCGCTCCACAAATTACGTTTCTCTCTTAGGAATTCTCGATATTTGGCAACACTGCACCGGTTGCATTCTTGCCTGTCAAAGGCACTGGAGCCAGGCTTGAGGATGGCAGGAGGAACAGCCACAAGAGAAGGCTGAATTGATTTCAGGAGCTACTTTTGGAGGCAGAAGGATATAATTGCCAATTACTTCTAGCAGCAAATCCTGGAGTTTGGGTTTCCATGGTAACCACAGAGTTAAGCATTGACAGGCCTCTGCAATACAACCACAGTTCCTTTTTTAAAAAGCTGCTACACCTGAGGGTTTTTCCTCACAGCCATCTTCATGTGCTTTCTTCCCCAGTCCAGGAGGCAACACCCCACATGTTGGCATGCTTTGTGCTGCCACCATGGGACGTCTTCAGAGATTTGATGCAGGACAACTTAAAGAATGTGATTGGTGGATGGCCATGGCATCCCCCTCACTACCACCCACTGCTCTCCCTAAGAAAGCAGGCATGTGTCGATATATTGGAAAAGGGGCCATTTGAAAGTTACTGATCAAGTCTCTCCTCAAGCCTCACGCTAAAATGGGCATGATGGAGGGTAATGCAGAGCCAGCAGTCCAGAGGGACCGTGCAACAGCCCCAGGACACTCTGTCTCCAGCATCATTGAAAAAACTTTATCGTTTGTTCAGGAGCGGAAGAAAAACACTCCTTCAGCACTGGATCATCTAAATGCAACATTAAGCTGCTTGTGCAGTGGGCTGGGAATGAGATGGACAATGTTGTGGGGATATGTTCTTTAACAACAGTTAGTGAGGCATCCTTGTGCTGCAGTTAGTAGACCATGAGGAGCAACCTTGGGAATACCCACAACTTTCTTCTTTCAATGGCAGCAGCCTTGAAAAATCTGGAGCAGAACTTTCCAAAATTGTGATGTTCATGAGATAGGGGGAAACCATCATGAGTTGTAGAAGGTATCCTAAATATACTGTTTGCACATTCAATCCCACCAAATTGTATTACTGAAAACAATTCCGGCAATGGAGCTAAACAAAACTCCTAAACAAAAATTTGAAGCTTCCAAAATAGTTCCCAGACCAAACAGGGGGTGGATGAACTCTTAGCCTAATTCAACGTAGGCCAGTCTTAAATGCTTACTATAAAAAAAAAGCTAAAGAGAGTCTCCTTTTGGGGTCGAGTCCTTATAGCTGCACAGATACTGTATAACCACTCAGTTTTCCGTGGAATAGGCCTCCTCCTGGGAGATTAATCAGGAAGCAAAGAGAGATGTTCACCGCATCTGACAGCAGCACCTAAATTATACCAAGTCTAAGAAATAGGGCGTGATAGTGAATTTGTACAGCACATATCTGCACAACCTACACCAAAGTATTCACCACTGTTTTCACTAAAACTCAGTTCAATATGAGATTTCAATTCTGAAGAACTTTATTCATTCATTAAAAAAAAAAAGATACCGTATATGCCATCCAACCCCAATGACTCAAGTCAATTCACAAAATGCTTGAAACTACTTATGTGAAAAGAAAAGCTTTGTGCTTCCTTCTAAACCAGGGGTCGGCAATCTTAAACACTCAAAGAGCCATTTGGACCCGTTTCCCACAGAAAAGAAAACACCGGGAGCCACAAAACCCTTTTGACATCTAAAATGAAGATAATACTGCATATATCATTTTTTTTTTACCTTTATGCTATGTATAAAAAAACTATAGTGTGTTGCATTTATGAAATCAATGACCTGCTACAGAGAAAACACATTTTTATTTCTGCATGCAACAAAAACATTTTGAACTCCGAAAAAAAAGATGGGTCGAAAAACTCAATAAATCACGTGCCGGTGGGTGTTGCACATTGGCGGTTGTGACGCATATTTTGAGTGACAGGGAGCCGCAACAGAGGGATGAAAGAGCCACATGTGGCTCAAGAGCCATGGGTTGCAGACCCCTGTTCTAAACCATCATAAGAAGAGGGCCTGCTTCAACTCCAGCAGTAGTTTGTCTAGTAAGATAAATACCCTAACTCCAAATTTATTAAGACTACAACGCAAGGAAAGTGCTCAATCAAAAGGGCACAGTATAAAAAGTGATCCATTCATTAATATGATTTTGGCTGAGAAATAGAGAAGATATGTGCTAGAATACGAGGCAAAGACAATTATTTGTGTTTCATGTATCTCCTTTTTAAAATTTGCTATTGCTTATCTAAACAATAAAAAAGATTAAAATTAAAATTAAAAGCATTATATAACACAAAAGTTTAAAGGGATATCTGTTTATTTTATATGTATAGGCAGGGGTGGGCTTCAAAAATTTTAGCAAGGGGTTCTCTGCCCGGTTGCTGAGTGGGCATGGCCTAGTTGGCTTCCTGCACCACAACGGGGGGGGAGATTTTTGCCCTTCCTGAGCGTCCATGCGCGCCCTGCACTTACCTGCATCCAAAATGGGCCGCGTGGGGACTCCTGGGAGGGGTGGAGTGGGGTGGCTGGGGCGGGGCCAGCCAGGAGTGGGATTTGGGGGTTCTCCAAACTGCACAGAATCTTAGCTAGAGGTTCTCCCGAACCCCTGCGAACCCCCAGCAGCCCACCCCTGTGTATAGGAGAACGAATAGCTGAACCCAGGGGGTTGAGTTAAAAGAGGGATTGGCCTAGAATCCCTACATAACCACAAGCAAACGATGTCCCTTGAATTCTATTGATCTTTATCTAACGCCAAGCAGGGGCTAATCCTTAGTTGAGAAGATTCCTGTGCATAGGCATGATTAGCAATAAATCAGTTTAATTATAGCACTTATAGCACTTAGACTTATATACCGCTTTACAGTGCTTTACAGCACTCTCTAAGCGGTTCACAGAGTCAGCATATTGCCCCCAACAATCTGGGTCCTCATTTTACCCACCTCGGAAGGATGGAAGGCTGAGTCAACCTTGAGCCGGTGAGATTTGAACCGCTGAACTGCTGAACAGTCAGCTGAAGTAGCCTGCAGTACTGCACTCTAACCACTGCGCCACCTCGGCTCAATTGAACTTTCACATGTGGACCTGGTCTTTTGTACCTGACAATATGTTTGCTTTTTTATATTTTATTTTATTTTGTAATGTTTTTAGATCATTATAGAGTTTTTAACTGTTGTGTTGCATGCTGCTCAGAGTCACATGTTTGTAAGATTATATAAATATGCATATTCCATTCCATTCCATTCCATTATACTATTATACTATATTATGCTATACTTCAGAGATGTGCTTGCAAGTAACAGAATATTGGTTCTGGTTGTGTTTTCACTTCCCTCCCTCTTGTACCCAAATGAGTCAGGGAAGAGCCAGTCTGAGTTTCTCCCAAATATTTTCTACCATCTCTCAGGTTCAAGTCATGCATTTGCACATTTTGTTTTTGTAACAGTTTCTGAGTAGTTTCTACCAGGTCATCTCCATGGCTCCCTGCACCACTTCAGTGTGCCACCAGCTGGCAGTAAAAAAAATAAAAATAAAATGCCAATCACAACACTGTAGTAAGAACAGAGCAGATCTGACTTTAGGACTTTGTCTTTCATTTCTTCCCTGGGCCTCTCCTTCTACCCATTTTGTCATCATGTAAGATGAATCAAGTAAAGCAACCAAGGGTCACAAAGGGAACTGAGTCAACAGCTGTCCCCTTGTTGAGGACTTTCCTGCCCTTCATTTCTTGCCTTTATATTGGCAACAAATTCAGCCATGTTTTGTTCAAGAAACGGGGGGGGGGGAGGATTGATCCCTTACCAATTACATTATTTCAGCCTTGTACAAAAACAGTAAAGGCCAGAGAGTTAAGAGGCAAATTAAGAAGTCTTGTCAATTGAACTGTTTAATCATTGCACCATTCCAAGAGATTGGCTACCAATAGTTTCCATCATTGCCTGGAATGCGTAGAAAGGTGACAACTGTGTAGTTCCCTGCCCCAAAGACACAGGTAGATGTCTCTTTGGAGGAGGGAACTCTTGTGCTGCCAAGGAACACAAAATGAATCCCCATGTTAAAAACAGTATAGCCGTATTGTTTTTGTGCAAATCCAAAAGGCCACCAGCCTGCTGCTGCTGTGTCTGGTGCTAGATGGAGACAGGGTAGAATGACAACAGGCAAGGCCTGGTTGTGGACTGGAGAGGAGGATGTGTGCCCACATTCATCTGAAATGGCCCATGAAATGCCGCGATCCCACCTACCACTGATCCCTTGACTTTGATACAATGGTTGACAAACAAAAAGAGGCACGGTATAAATAGATTTTACTCAAACCTACCCTGGTTAAAGACTACTTGAACACTGACATAGGTAAAGATAACTTAACCTGCACAGGAAAATAATGCCAGGGAGCTGTGGGTGTGAAGTCCCGTTGTGTCTCTTGAACACTGCTTCATGTCAGTCTGTGTGGGATTCCTACTAGGGACTTAGAATATTTTCTTGAAACATTGAGCTATGTTTGGATGAAAATAACTGTAAGGAAGTTAGGCTTTTTATCATGAGATGGCCGGGCACTCCAAGTCACCTGTGAAACTCCTAAGTAACCCATATAGTAGTACAGGCTGATTATGTTTACATTTTAAAGATACGAATCTATATAGCATGCGTTAAATAGGAGAGAGTTTTATAGGCAGCCAGTCTCCATCTTTGATTCTGGCACTTTTGCTTTTAACCATTAAGTGAGAGCAAACATTCAGCAGGTAAAATTTTCAATCCATGCATCTCTATAAAGTTAAACTTCATCTATCTATCAGTCACAGCAGTCCTTTCTCCCACCTTCCCCCATCCTCCTCTTTCTCCTTTACACCTGTAATTGACTACCAATGAAACAAAATATTTCTGTTTCTTGACATCTGAAATCAGTTGCTCGAAAGATTCAGTAAGTGTTGCTGAGAAAAATTAATATTCTCCTGTGATAGAAAGGAGATTGTATTCTTGTGTTAAAGAGTGTTTAGACATGTATTCAGGCTAAGAGACACTTAGAAAGGGGCATAAAATGCATAACAGAGTTTAAATCCTGATTCTAATGATCATTTCTGCATTCTCTATCAGGCGCAGCAACAAGCAGGAGCATCCTGCATTCTCCCATAGATCAGTCTTCCCTATTGGGCTATGTCCAGATGTGTTTTTGGTACAACTCCCAGTATTTATACTGATGAGGAATTATGTAGTCTTAACACATCTGAAGAGCATTAGATTGATCAAGACTGTGTGAAGCATTGAGAGAAAATGATAAACCTTATTTGTAATTCCTTTTAACAATTATTAGTCATAAGTATAACAATTATTAGTCACCTTGCAGGTTATTCATATAATCCCTTTAGTGATTAAAAGGCAGCTGCATTAGCTCATTAACAACCATTGGTTACATTGTTTGAGCAGAATCTGTGAGCAGGTAGTTGATGTAAATTAATTTTCTCTGCAGGCAGACAAAGCTTGTCTTTAGTGCCACTCATTCTACAGACATGCCAGACAGTTTCATCCAGACAGAAGCTCCCAGTATCAAAGATTAGTCTGACCCTGGACCATTGCAGTCATCCAACTCTTAGGTGAATAGTTATGTCATTATCTCTAGAATAATCCACTCTGACTAAACAGCACTAAAAAAATCTGGGCAGGAGACTTTGCTCTCTGAAGTCCTTGCATGTCAACCATTGTAGAAAGGAGACATACAAAACACACAGTGATAAATAATGACAATACTTGAGAAACAGATGTCTCTCGCCTTATATTTCTTTTGTCTTTTTCAGTCTCTCCTGCATGGAATAATTTACTTAAGTGTTGCTATATGCTCATATCCCTTTTAATCAACGTTGCAACCATTGTCATTTGGCTTGGTCTCTTCTGGCCTTGTTCCACTCTGCACTACAGATCTTTTCCAAGAGCTCTGCTTTTCCTACCAACTGTAACTTGCCTTCAATCTGTTGCTCTCCATCTGCAAATTCAGTATTTCACTGATATCAGGATAACTTTCTCAATTCTGTTAGAGGCTGCATCTTCTTCTTCATCATCATCATCATCATCATCATCATCATCCTGAGTACTGACAATGGAATGTAAGAACCTTTGAGGGAAGCTCCAAGGGAAATAAAAAGGGTGACATATTACTGGATGCAGTAAGGACAGGTCTCATTCAATACAACAGTAAATGATAAGGAACATTGCCCTTCTATATGCAGAATTCAGCAAATCCTGTTTTTCTTCAAGTTAAAAAAAGGCAAGGTAATAGGGCAATGTTTGGTTCCCCCCAAACTGAAAACAATGAGATCATTAATAAATTGGTAGGGCTATTTCCCAGCATCCTACAGAAGCCCATCACTTAGATTTACAATAACTATAGCAATACCACTTATATACTGCTCCATAGCGCTTTACAGCACTCTGAGAGGTTTATAACTCAGCATATTGCCCCCAACAATCTGGGTTCTCATTTTACCAACCTTGGAAAGATAGAAGGCTGAGCCAATCTTGCGTTCAGGATCAAACTCCTGGCTGTGGGAAGAGTTTGCCTGCAGTACTACATTCTAACCACTGCGCCACCAATTAGTACAAAACTGGACTATTGTGAGGAGAGGGGAGGGTTGAAACACTCCAATGTAAATATATTTCATCTCTCGTGGCGAATACTGTACAATTATTACAACGAGACTTTTGCCTAAAAGATTTGCACTCTTACCTATTTTTGACTGGTCAGCTTCCTTTTTTTTAAATTAGCCTGAGTCACTGAGTGCAGAAAAGTGCATTGCTGTTAAAACAGGGCCACATTACAGCCTTTCTCAATTTCTTTTTCCATTGCGGAGGCTAAAAAAAGAACTAGAAAAGCAAAGTTATGGCATGAACTTTCATTTTTAGGAGGATGTAGCTTGCAAATAGTCACTTTGCGATGTGCCATTTTAAAAAAAGGAAGTTAAACTTCTTGCACTTTCATTTTTGTACTGCCAGCTAGATTTTTGGAAAGTTCAGATCATCGTGTTCCTATACTTAAAATTCAGTGTGCAAATCAGAAGAGGCATAGAGCAAGAACAAGGCAAATCACCATGCATACCAATAAGCATAGTCAGTATACACATCAAGCAAAGTCCTATCCCAGAGAGTCACAATATCCATGCATGGGGAGAGCCTCCTGTTCTAGGTGAGGCTTCTGTTTGGCGCTAAACACAGCAGCTGCACATGTATGATGCCAGCCATTAAGAGAAGGAGACTCTGTCCGTATCAGTTATGTCCCCATCCGTGCTCCTCATTCTTTCAGGGAAAGCTAGAGGGAATTTCTGAAGGCATGACAGTGTGCAGGGCCTGGATAATGGAACCATATCCAGTTCTCTTTTCTTAGAATGATCAGATGCAAACCTGGACAAAATGAAACGAGAACAATGTATTGTTATTGCTATTTTTGTTGTTGTTCTTATGACCACTGGCTACAACCTCCAATCCATCTCCATTGATTCTGTAAATCATGAAGGAATAAGGTGGATACCATTGTAGAAGCCGATGACCTTTCAGATATATTTTGAGCAAGCAAAACACTATTTCAAATTTGTTCTTTGTATATACCTACAAGTTGTTATTTCTTTTATCAGGATTATTTTATTTGTTGGTTTAATCCTTGGTGTTTCTCTTTGGATCTACATAGAATAAAAATCTTTAGAAAAATCAGACTTACTTGTTTATCCCTGAAACCCTTTGTAATTTTCCCGGAGTAAGAAAACCATTTTAAAAAATCTATTAAAGATGCAAGCCAGAAATTTTAAAATACTGAATTAAAGGGGTTGTATTCCTTCGACAAACAAAAATAAAATTTTGATGAAAAGAGTGCCAAGTCATTACCAGGTATGTTTGCAGGCTGTGCTCAAAAAAAGTCAAGATGTGCGTAAATGGACGATGTTTCTATCACATCAGCCTGACCCCCATCCTGGCTTCTTTTTACCATGCCCTACAAAACACCCATGGTTGCAGTCATGCTGACCACTATGTCAGGGTGTTGTGTATGGCTTAATTAATTTTGTTTATATCACAATCTCAGCATACTTGTCAGAAAGAAAAACTCACATTTAAAAAAAGGACTTTTTTTTTTTAAAGGCAATGGCCGAGTGTACCAAGCCAGGCCGTAAGAGTAGCAATTGTTAACACCAGAAAAGCAACTGGTAGGTTTATGAAAAGTTTAGACCACACCTTAAGATATTCTCAAGCTATTCTCCAAAGCACCTGAGGGCAGGACAAGAAGCAATGGGTGGAAACTAATCAAGAAGAGAAGCAACTTAGAACTAAGGAGAAATTTATTGACAGAACAATTAATCAGTGGAACAACTTGCCTCCAGGAGTTGTGAATGCTCCAAAACTGGAGGTTTTCAAGAAGAGATTGGATAACCATTTGTCTGAAGTGGTGTAGGGTTTCCTGCCTAAGCAGGGGGTTGGACTAGAAGACCTCCAAGGTCCCTTCCAACTCTGTTATTCTATTCTATTCCTATTCTTCTATTCTATTCTATTCTATTCTATTCTATTCTATTCTATTCTATTCTATTCTATTCTATTCTATTCTATTCTATTCTATTCTATTCTATTCTATTCTATTCAGAATTTTGGAACTTTAATCAAAGACCTCATGAGTGGAAGATTACGATTCTTAAGCCTTCTGACCATTTTCCTGAGCAATGCCCTATCATGGAATAATTGAAGAATGTTTTAGTTTTGAGCGTCTCTCTACCAGCCACCCAGTGGTTTATTTATTGTTCAGCTTGGTCATTTGTGGTTTCTTTTAGCTAATGAGCCTTTCATAAACTGCACATAACGTTTCACAAATCCTTCACCCCTGTCACTTCCTTGAACTAACTGCCTTGTTCATTTACGTCTACGTTGAGCAAATTCAGCAATTAAAATAGAAAAAGTCCTGTAAGATTCTTTTTAAAAAAAAAACACCAAACCCGTGTGCAATTTGATTGTAGGGAGGGGCAAAAGTGAAATACTAAGACCTAGCCTGGAATGGATATGCCTTCTTCTTTCCCATCTAGAAGCCGTATTTCCAAAAGAAAATCATAAGCAATAAAAAAAATTCAGAATATTTGAGAAATGTTTGCTTCCACTAATAAAGACGATGCCATTTTACACCAGAGGAAGGCCAGAAGTACTATAAAGGTGTTGCTATAGCAACAAACTGAAATTTACTTTCTCTGTTCTTAAGGGAGTTTTACCCTAGTCACACTATACAGAGAAACAACACTGAAAACATGGATGTTACATAATGGCAGAGCATGCTACTTTCATGCTTTCCACCTGACAGGGGAAAAGGCACGTTTGCCCAAGTCTTTCAACATGTCGGCGACAGTATTTGTATGGGGGAGAAAAAGGGTGGGGAGAGGTGGATTGCACACGCTGTGATAAGCCAAATAGGTGTCATGTAAAGACAGTTGTAGTGATTTGTGGTCTGTGATTTAATAGGATGGATGATTTCAGACAATTGTGGCTATTTCAGCCAACCATGATTTAGTGAACCACAGCTTAGTGCAATGCATGAAAATATGGGAACTTAGCCAGCAAAACATATTCCTACATGCTCTGTAAAATTAGTCCCTCAGGCTCTAGGCTCTTCCCAAGCAAAAATGGAGGGAGGGGTTAATCACTGCCCCTGGAATGTGGTGGGACAGGACAACACTGGAAGATCTTTTTAGGGACAGAGATATTCTATAACAACTGCAAACTATCTCTAGAAAAGTCACCCTGATCACATATTTTCCATCACTCTTGTCTAGGTATGGGTCCAGGCCAATGGCCAGGGTCCAGAATGGTACATTTAATCAGGAGATGTACAGTATTTGAGAATAAAGCACTAAATTTTCAAATAAGGAGGTTGAAGGGTGGCTCAAAGTTGGTTTAGTATTTGTACAGACATGACCTTTGATTGCAGAGACAGAAATTAGCCTTGTTGGGGGGGGCACTTCTGAGCCCTCACAATGGGATGGTCTACAAACCCAACAAATGGTAGATAAAACAGAGATAGCAACAGGGGTGAAATCCAGCAGGTTCTGACAGGTTCTGGAGAACCGGTAGCGGAAATTTTGGGTAGTTCGGAGAACCGGTAGCGGAAATTTTGAGTAGTTCGGAGAACCGGCAAATACCACCTCTGGCTGGCCCCAGAGTGGGGTGGGAATGGAGATTTTGCAATCCTTCCCCCAGGAGTGGGGAGGGAATGGGGATTTTGCAGTATCCTTCCCCTGCCATGCCCACCAAGCCACGCCCACCAAGCCATATCACACCCACCAAGCCATGCCCACAGAACCGGTAGTAAAAAAAATTGGATTTCACCACTGGATAGCAACCACCTCAAGGTACAACTGTTGAAAGCTGAGCTGCTCCCTCAGATCAGAGTTGGCAGATTATAGTACTCTTATGTCTTCTTCTGGTTTGATTAGAATGTGTCTGTGTGCCTTTCAGTCAGTTTCTGATTCCTGGAGATTCGCTGGACGAGTCCCTGCAAGGTTTTTCGGAAGTGGCTTGTCCTTGCCTCTTTCCTAGGGCTGAGAGGGAGTGATTGGGCCAAGGTGACCCAGATGGCTTTGTTCCTAAGGCAAGACTCAGAGTTTTCTGATTTCTAGCCTGATAACTTAACTACTATGCCAAACTAGTTCTCTTGATTATAATTGGCACATATTATAATTTGCAGAAAACTTGGAGGCTCTGCCTAACTGCCTGGAAGTGGTTCATACCATCTGCTCCTGGGTAGTTCAATATGCGATTGGTCTCCAGTGAGGCTACTGAAAAGCAACTATTAACTTTATTATGGTTTCTGGTGATAACATAACTGCTATGACCTTAGGAGTGTAGTCCCCGGGTCATATGAGAACAAGTGATGTCCACACAAGAGCTTGTCCAACAGTGACTTAAAGGGGGGGGTGTCAAGAGAAATACCTTTTTTTTTTGTATGTCGGTCACGTGCTGTGGGGTTCTTTGTTTTCTGTCTCCTGAAGCTGATCGCATTAAATCTTGATTTTCTTAGAGCAGTGGAAAATGTGACAGAAGCCGAGAGCGGCATTTCCTGTGTCAGGGTGACTGAGATGCAATGAAAAACCACAATGCTTATTTCGGGTGGTGATGCTGCAGTCTGGAAACAAACGTACTACAGAAGCATCCTTCTTCCTCTTCTTTTTAAAGACCAAAACTATTTAGGATAATATTGAGTGGAAACATTTACGGCTTGGTGGAACGGGGCATGTTGTTCCCCTGTACAGACAAGTCTTTCAATATGGGTCAGCCTCATTTCTTTCCTTTGCCATATAAATAGTACGTTCCGATGTCATATTTGATATAAAGGAACAGGTGTCTCGATGCCATTTTCATAAGGAGAGGGGAGGGGAGAAGAGGGAGAAAAGCAAATGGGACAGTTTTCAGGGGCTGGTGGAGGTTAGGAGGTACTCCTGCAGTGGAGCATAAGGAGATGGCTACTGTGACTTAGAACAGGGGTCTCCAACGTTGGCAACTTTAAGCCTGGCGGACTTCAACTCCCAGAATTCCCCAGCCAGCTTTGCTGGCTGGGGAATTCTGGGAGTTGATGTCCGCCAGGCTTAAAGTTGCCAAGGTTGGAGACCCCTGACTTAGAATGTTGTGAAACTCAGATGGACCTAATTTCTCCAACAAGGTCAGGGGAAGGCTGGGCGATGTCACTGCCTAATCTCAGTGTGATTATTTATCCAGCCCGATTGCTTTTTCAGAGTAGCATCAAAAGAATGAGAGCCAACTTGGAGTAGGAACCGAGCCAGAAACCAGGAGACTGTGAGTTCTAGTCCTGCTTTAGCCAGTCGGGTGACCTTGGTTCAGTCATTCTCCCTTTCAGCTTTGGGAAAGAGGCAATGGCCAACCACTTTCAAAAATGTGAAGAAAACATCAGGAGTTTGTCCAGACAGTCACAAGGAGTCAAGACTGACCTAAAGGCAAGCACTTGTGTGTGTGTGTGTGTGTGTGTGTGTGTGTGTGTGTGTGTATGTGTGTGTGTGTGTGTATATATATATATATATATATATATAGAATGATGGATAGATGATAGATGATAGATGATAGATGATAGATGATAGATGATAGATTATAGATATAGATATAGATATAGATATAGATATAGATATAGATAGATATATATAGATATAGATATAGATATATAGATATATAGATAGATATATCGGTATATATATATATATGTACTGTACAGAGGTGGGATTCAATTTTTTTTACTACCGGTTCTGTGGGCGTGGCTTGGTGGGCGTGGTGTGGCTTGGTGGGCGTGGCTTGGTGGGCGTGGCAGGGGAAGGATACTGTAAAATCTCCATTCCCTCTCCACTCCAGGGGAAGGATACTGTAAAATCCCCATATCCTACCAATCAGCTGGGACTCGAGAGGCAGAGAATAGATGGGGGTGGGGCCAGTCAGAGGTGGTATTTACTGGTTCTCCGAACTACTCAAAATTTCCACTACCGGTTCTCCAGAACTGGTCAGAACCCTCTGAATCCCACCTCTCACACACACACACACACACACACACACACACACACACACACACACACATGTGCGGACACGGATGCACATTTCCTTTCTCTCTAAACTTTTTAAAAATGAATAGAAAAAGCCTCCAAGTGAGACCAGCGGATAACTTCCATTAACTCCATCCTGGGCCTTGTAGAGTGAGGTGCAGCTGTGAAAGGATGGTTTCTTTCTCTGCCAAAACAAACAAACACAAGGGCAATGTTGCCCCAGCTGTTGCAAGAGATTTATAAATATATGCATGGGCTCCTTAGACACATGTGCCCATAAAAGGAACCGGAAGTAGTCCTGCCACTAGGACAAAAGTGAAGAGAAACGACAGGAGTGGCTAGGAAAGTGTTGAATGGGGAAGTTGACAGCATAGTCTAAGAAGTTTAGGAATGCTTCATTAAAGAAAGAAAGAAGTGGGTGTACTGCAGTTAACTTGTGAAGAGCAGAGAAGACTGAATCATTTAAAAAGAAAACGAGGGGCTGGCTTTCTGAAGGGTTAGCTGATTCTCCTTCTTCACCCTAACTTATTTCAATTCAATTCAGAATAGAGCTGGAAGGGACCTTGGAGGTCTTCTAGTCCAACCCCCTGCCCAAGCAGAAGACCCTATACATTTCAGACAAGTGGCTGTCCAGGCTCTTCTTAAAAACCTCCAGTGATGAAGCACCCACAACTTCTGAAGGCAAGCTGTTCCACTGGTTAATTGTATTCACCTGTTAGGAAGTTTCTCCTTAATTCCAGGTTGCTTCTCTCCTTGATTAGTTTCCATCCATTGTTTCTTGTCTTGCCTTCTGGTGCTTTGGAAAATAAGGACTCCCTCTTCTTTGTAGCAGCCCCTCAAATACTGGAATACTGCTATCATGTCCCCTCTATCCTTCTGTTCTCTAGACTAGCCATACCCAGTTCCTGCAACCGTTCTTCATATGTTTAAGTCTCCAGGCCTATGATCATTTTAGTTGCTTTTCTCTGCACTTTCCCCTAAGTCTCAACATCTTTTTTGTAATGTGGTGACCAAAACTGGATGCATTATTCCAGGTGTGGTCTTTATAAAGGATTTATAAAGTGGTACTAATATTTCATGTGATTTTGATTCTATGCCTCTGTTTATACAACCAAGGATTGTATTAGCTATGTTTGGCTGCTGCCGCACACTGCTGACTCCATTATAACTTGTTCACAAAAATGTGGAAGACCATTTGATCTAGAAAAGAGGATGAGGCATCTCAGAGGAAACGCCTCTCTTTTGGGGGAAAGTTTCTGATCAATTATTTTTGACAACATTTTTCCAATCATGAAAAAAAATTCTGATTAACTATTTCAGGTTTAATTGGTTAAAATATAAAGAGAACTTTACTGAACCTTCTATAAATTATGTCCAGTCAGTCCATGCTCTTTTAAGTGAGTAAAGGGGATGGGGGGCGGGGAGAGTGTGATAAGACAGCATTATTTATTTATTTATTTTAATTTAAGCCATTTATATTAGCCACTCATCTTGCATCGGACAATTAAACAATCAACAATTAAACAACAGCAGTAATAAAACAAAAAATACATATATCTATTAAAGCCATAAATATTTAATGTTTTAAGCCTCCAAAGTTAAGGTTCCACATTCAGTGCTTCATTAAATCTTCTTGTCCATCTCACCCACTCCCAGCGCTTGTGGGAAAAGCCAGTTTGGAAGGCTAGGAGGATAAGTAACTCAAAACCTTAGCAAATCATTGCATTGAGAACCAGTTTGGTTAGTAGTTAAGGCCTAGAAACCAGGAGACTGTGAGTTCTAGTCTTGCTTTAGGCAGGAAAGCCAGCTGAGTGACTTTGGACCAGTCACTCTCTCTCAGCCCAAACCCACCTCACAGGATTGCTGCTGTGGGAAAAATATTAGGAAGAAGGAATATTAGGTATGTTCACTGCCTTGAATAACTTATAAAAATAATAAAGGGAAGATAATTTTTTTTAATGTTATTGGAGCCTTTCCTCTCTACAGAGTTAAATACCACCCACCTATCCTTGAGTTGGCAAAGAAAAACTAATTATCATTACTTTTCGTGTCCTCATTGTGGATCCCCGCACTCCCTCTCTGGCCTCTGTTCTGACTCACTCCCAAATATTCCAGCCTCTCTCTCTCTCTCTCTCTCTCTCTCTCTCTCTCTCTCTCTGTGTGTGTGTATGTGTGTGTGTGTGTGTGTGTGTGTGTGTGTGTGTGTGTGCGCGCGCGCGCGCAATGGGGATAGGCAAAGAGATTGGTTGATTTCTGCAACACTGTTATTCTCTCATTCCTGTATATCACTAGCAGGCATGAAAAACGTCTACCAATCCTGGCGCTATAGCAGGAATGAGGTGGGTCTGGCTGCTGCCAGATTCGGTCAACCCTAGGCTTTCTCCTATGCCCCTCTCCTAAAGCTCTTGTAATCCGAGCTCAATAAGTAAAAGAAAAACAAACTGGAATCCCAGAGGGAGCTGAGTCACCACACTTTTACTTCTGATTCCCCCTTTCTTTCCTTTCTTTACACAGGCCAGAAATGCTTCCTCTCAGGTTGAGAGGCAGAGGGGGGAGGGGGGGGAGGTCTCGTCATTCCTACCTTATGCTCAAATTTTAAGATCCATAGAGCTACAACACTAAAGGACTGCAGGCTGAACTGGACAGTATCACTGTGAAATTCTGAGAAGCCACCAGCACACCATCACTGTGTCCTGCTCTCTAGGGAAAGAGCAGCAGAATGAGGGCAGACTAGGCTAATGAGGGTCTGGATGCAGCATGCCTGGAACAGCCACTGAGCACTTCTCTAATCCCATCCATGCTGACCTCACTTCCAGCTCCCTGGGTGGCAGAGCAGAACAGATTTTGCACACTCCATGGTGCTCGCTGGATACTGCCAGCTTAAGGCAGGAAACCTTTTGGCATTAGTACAGCTAAAGACGACTTAACCTTGTCTCATTCAGCGGCTAGAATGAGTAAAGCTAATATCATAAGGATTTGGCAGAATAAACAGATCACTGCAATGTGCTGGTACCAAAGTTAGGTGAAAGCGAGGAAAGGCCTTCTGCACTGGGCTAAGTTCATACATGGAGAAACAATATTTAAATATTCTGATCCTAAAGGATATACAACTTTGAAGGTCAAAGCCAACATGTTTATTTATCCCAGAAATAATCCATAAACAACCAGTAAGATACAGTATTAGTATGGTAGGACTGACTGTAAGAGCCCGGCAATTTCTCTACCAGATACTCGCTGTGACTTGTTGTGTTACCTCACTGGCACAATACAAAGCTTGACCTAGTTACCATTATATATAAGGCTACTATATTCGGTCTGCAAAAATTTGGACAACCACTAGATGCCAGAGTTAGGGATTTTTGTACCTCTTAGTGGCCAGCTGGACTTCTCCAGTTCCAAAGTTTTGTCACCTTAGATTTCTGCACAATGATGGCTGAATAACTCTAGAACAGCGGTTATCAACCTGTGGGTCGCGACCCCTTTGGGGGTCGAACGACCATTTCACAGGGGTCGCCTAAGCGCGCGTTAGCCCGCCATCTTGGTGCCACCATCACTGCAGGGGTGAAATGCTCCCGGTTCGGCCGTGCCTGCGGGTTGCCGGACAGCTGGTAGCGACAGAAGCGGCAGACTTCGCCCACCCGCCCGGACGCCGCCATTTGGGTTCTTTTACCCTCTGCGCATGCGCAGAACGCTTTGCGCATGCGCAGAGGGTAAAAGCACCCAAATGGTGGCGTCCGGGCGAAGTCTCCCGCTTTCGTTGCTATCAGCTGTCGGCGACCGGCAGGCAAGCCCGAACCTGGAGCATTTCGCCCCTGGTGCCACGCCCCCTTTGTCACCTCATCCCCGCCCCCTTCCTCCCCGCAGCCCGCGTGGGGAGGGGGTCACGGGGGCGGCGGGGGGCACGGCGGCAGCGGGGGGGGTCACGGGGGGGTCGCAGCATTAGAAAGGTTGAGAACCACTGCTCTAGAAGATGCTATATGTCACTCAAAAGAAAATAACCTCATTCAGAACCCTAATTTGTTGGAATCCAAAACATCTTGCAACTAGTATGGTACAGCTCCTAAACTGGGGGAAAGGGTCTTAGCCCATAAATGTCTTAGCCTATAGATAGTTACAATGCCGTGCAATGCAATTCAAAACAAGCTGTATACCTGTCCCTGGATCAACTGTTCTATTACAAAAGAGCACCTTCTGTGTTGTCCACTGAATACAGACAGACCACTTATTCACATGTAGGATCAGGGTGTATGTCAGGATACTGCATGGCCTTTCAGCAAAGACTAGCGAGGATGAATATAGATCCAAAACATTACAGAACAAGTACAAAGTGCTAGGTTAGGAGTGGAGCACTGTGGATTTCAAAATGTTCTCCACCTTAACTCCCACCATAGCATAGGTAGCATATCCTATAGTGAGGAATTCAGTAATATGTAGAATACACTCATAGCTAAAAATACAAAGGATCTGTACATGCTAGCAATAAAAGTCAAGAAGCGCAGAGTAAAAATGGGACTAAAAGTAAATATAAAGATTAAACCAAAGATAACAGGCACAACAATCATCCTTAAAACTGACAATGAAGATATTAAAATGATGTAAACCTTCTGCCTTCTAGGATCAACCATCAATTAGTAAAAGAACAAGCAAAATATACCATACTCAGTAGAGCAGCCACAAAGGCCTTAGAAACGATACTCTGATGCCATTAGGCATCTATACCTACAAAGATCAGAACAGCACAAGCAATGTTATCGCCTTGTGACATTGTAGGGAGATGAGAGTTAGACTCTGAAGCAGCAGGATAGAAAGAGTGCCACTCTTTCTGAACTTCAGCATTGGAGAAGACCTCATGGATAGTCAAGAAAACAAATAAACTTATCATCGAACAAATCAATCCAGGGTTCTCACTCAAGGCACAAATGATCAGGCTCAAATTATTCTATTTTGGAGACATTATGCAAAGCCTCAGATCTCTGGAAAAGGCTCTACTGCTGGGAGAGATGGAAAGAAAGAATGAAAAAAAAGAGGACGACCAGTAGCAGGATGGATGATCTCAGTTACAAAAGGGATGGTTCAGTGTTGGAAGACCTGAATGACCAGGTTAGGGACAGACTGTCATGGGGGAAAAAAATCTATTTGTGTATTGGTAAGGGTTGACATCAGTTTGATGGCACATAATCAGATCAAATATCTAGAAAGCGACGAACTCTCCATCCTGAGCACACTAGAGGTAGTCTTCCACTTACAACAGTTCATTTAATGACTGTTCAAAGTTACAACAGCACTGAAAAAAGGGACCTATGACTGTTTTTACCCTTACAAAAGTTGCGATATCCCCATGGTCACGTGATCAAAATTCAGATGCTTGGCAACTGACTCATATTTATGACAGTTGCAGTGTCTCAGGGCCATGCGATTCCCTTTTGCGACCTCCTGAAAAGCAAAGTCAATGGGGAAGCCAGATTCACTTAACAACTGTGTTACTAACTTAACAACTGCCGTGATTCACTTAACAACTGTGGCAAGAAAGGTCGTAAAATGGGGCAAAACTCACTTAACTGTCTCACTTAGCAACAGAAATTTAGGGCTCAATTGCGGTTGTAAATCGAGGACTACCTGTTTCTTAATATTATTTTTAAAAAGGTAATTTGCAAATGTATTAAAATTGCAGCTGAAACAACAGAAAATTCCAGCCTGCTTTTAAATATGGTAATTTGAAATATCAGTGTTTTCCAAAGAATATTCAACTTAGTTTTTATCTGTTTTTCTTCTCAGCAGAGATTAGGAAATAGGACTTCTCAGACTGTAAAAAATTCTTTTAAATTTCCCTCTGATTAATTTTACCATGTTGACATTGGAGGATTTCTTTCAACCTCAATAGTTCCATAGCTAGGCGGCCTGAAGATAGTCAGTGGCCTCTTCCTTCCCTACACTCCCTCTTTTTGCTAATGGTTAAATTTTTCCAAGAACAAATCTGGAAATATGCTTTCCAGGCATGTTGTCTCAGATTGTAAACAGATTGTGGACTCTGATTTTCTTTGATTTCCTTCAGGATAGTTGTACCTGCTTCAAGGGGAATGGTCTGCCTTTGTTGCTATGTGTTATTCTTGTGATGACTTCCATATCTAGTTAATATCAGTAGCAAATTTCCCATTAATTTTAGCACATTCTTGGGGAATTCATTTTCTCCAGCTATGCCTCCAATGTGTTGGGCTACATTTTAGGATTAGGCAAACTTTAGATTTAGTTCCAAAAAGTGTTTCAGAACTCCTGTGGTCACAAATATAGAACATGGCTGCATCTCCTTCAAACAGCCACATAATTCCCCAAGATCACAGAAAAAGATGCGGTTGTTTTAAACAATTTTATATACTATGTTCATGCTCCTCTGCGTTCAAATTATTTTCCAAATCATTTCTGTAATGCTAAAATGCTACATTATACTTCTCATCATCCTGAGGAATAATGGAAATCGTAATCCAGCCTACGTAGATGGCATTGAGTAAGGTAAACTACTTTGCTGTTCACGGATTACTCTATATGTGGCTGCCAGGTATTCTTTCCTCAAGGAACTTTACAGGGCTGTTTCAACAGAACTAAATCATTTATTTCAAACTTTCCTCTTTGCCTACACCGTCAGAGTCCATCTTTCATGTTGTAGGTTGTCAATAAAATGAGCCCTATCAACGGCATTCAGCTATGTGCTTGCAGTCGTATGATAACTGATTTTTGACTGAAAACTTGAATTTGCTTGTGTTTCACACAAATGCAATGTCTGGCCATCCTAATTAATGATTAGGCAGCACACTGTTTTCCCCCGCCTAACATTACAGAGAAGGTTGCCCTCTGGTGGCTGGATGGTATCATAACATTTGATATTACAGTATTTGCATGGCTATTCTTTTGCTTGCTTTGTGATTTACTGTATAGTATTACAATACGTGTACCGGTATATCCATCCCACTATTGCTTTTTTCAAGGTAAACAATGATATGTAAAGCCTAGAAAAGGAATAATAAATAAATAGTAAATAAAAGCATGGGATATGAAAAAGAAAATACAACTGAATAACACTATTCACAATATCTCTTCCTTGCTATCCTGTCAAACCACCCTTGCTTCCACCATTTCTTTGATTCACATTATTTTTTTTAAAAGCCTGACTTTTCAGAATCTCATCAACTCTATCTAGCCATAACTCTGTCTTCCTCTTCCTGTCAACACTTTTACTCTTCCTTCATGTATTTCTTTTGCAATCCAATCCTCGTTCCTCTTTATGAGCTGTAGTGGCACAGTGGTTAGAATGCAGTACTGCAGGTGACTTCTGCTGACTGCCGGCTGCCAGAAGTTTGGCAGATCGAATCTCACCAGGCTCAAGGTTGACTCAGCCTTCCATCCTTCCAAGGTGGGTAAAATGAGGACCCAGATTGTTGGGGGCAATATACTGACTCTGTAAACCGCTTAGAGGGCTGTAAAGCACTGTGAAGCTGTATATAAGTCTAAGTATATAAGTCTAAGTGCTATTGCTATTTATATGACCAAACCATCTCAACTTCTTTCCCTCGCTTTTAGATTCCCTCATTAATTACACACTCAATTCATTCTTTAACTGACCTTTTCTTGTTTTAACATATAGACTCCCATTCAAGTTCAACCATGCAATCACCCCCTCTCAAGGAAGCTAAACTATACACAAGCTCAGTCTAGTATCCTATATTTAGTCATGTTAACTCAGCCCTCGTGATTTTTAAAAATCACCTAAACAAAAATATACATCATGCTAAATTCACATTCCCTAAACAGCAGCAACAACAGGAAATATTCAAAAGACATCTAGTACTTTCATATGAAGGTCCCTGTTAAGGAAATTCAATGTAAGCATAATTCTTCATCCAAATGACTAGTGCAGCTTGTTCCATTTTCTATGAGTACTGACTGGGGATTATTGGAGCTGGAGGACATCAGATAGGTGAAAGCTGAACTAGAACCTAAGTTAGAGTTACTATGATACCGTTAATTATGATTAAAGACAGAATGTGCTGCAAATTGTACAATAACAAAAGCTGTAAGTGAAATTTTGTTCTATCAATGATGTAGAATTTAATCCCCTATATAATATGATTGTTTAGAATTATTCCATTTAGCTCAGAGAGTGCAGAGTTTACATGTAGACTTCAAATGGATAGCATTATCAGTGTTTCTCTCTACAGTCCGTTTATTTAAGGGGGAAAGCAAAAAAAAAAAAAAAAAAGGTGGTTGGACACCATCAAAGCTGGCAACAGCCAGAACATAAAATAAATAAAAGCCATATGAGATCAGAAAATGTGGAGAGAAGCCCGTTCATAGAATTGCTGAAAATCGGTCATGATTGAATATATAGCATTCTGGATATGTGCAGCTGCATGTAAAATTAAAGAGAGTCCAGAGGAGAATGGAGTCATCTGGGGTCTTTTTATTTCCCCCGCCCCCGGGCCTGCTTTTGCTTGCCTAAGCACGCTGAACCAGCCGTTTGCAGGCGGAGAAACTGCTACCTGTGCCTCATAAAAAATGGATCACGGCAGCTTTTGAACGCCGGCGAGAAGCAGCCGCAAGCCAAGCAGAGGAGAGGACGAGGGAACCTCTACAGCCCGCAGACAGACGTGACCGCGAGAGCAGAGCAAGGCCTACGACAAGCCGGGGGCTCCTGAGCCCGCGGCCCAGAGAGGGGAAAGCTCGGCCTGCAGAGTCAGAGGGCCAGACGTCGCTCGTGTTCCCACTCTCAGACGATCTGTCCCCGGAGAAACATTGCAGTCGCTAGGCTGTTTTTATTTTTTATTTTAGAAAAGGGAGTGGCATGCGTGGACTTCAGCTCCCAGAATTCCCCAGGCAGTCGATATCTTAGGAGGGGGGGATCCAGCTCCCAAGGTGTTTCTTCTTCTTCCCACCCCTGCCCTCAAGCAGGGAAGCAAAACCAGCAGCTGACAGGTGCTTGATTAGCCGCCGCCGCCACACCACTCTCCCATCCCACCCCCCCCCCCCGCGCTCTGGCGGCTGAATCTGAGGATTTCCCTTCCGTGACAGGGTTTCCTCAGCCCCACGCAGAGGGGGCGGTGTGTTGCGCTGGTTCGCCGGCTCTCTGCAGCGCTCGCCTCCCTCTCCCCCCCCCCTTCAAGCAAAGGAACCTTTCTCGCTTGGAGCGCGACCCGAGTCTCCCAGGACTGCGGGGGAAGCACTTGCAGAGGCGGCTGCGCGCAGGCTCAGTGAGATTTCACTGCGTCTCGGGTTCTGGTTTGGGCCGAAGCCAAGGCAGAGAGGGCAGATGGGGTGCCCCGTGCGTGGAGGAAAGAAATCCCCCCGCCCCGCAGTAAAATCCTCAGCAGCAAGCGCTTCTCCTTGGAACTGAAGAATCCCCGGCTGGCCTAGGAAATAGAGCGAATCCCTCCTGCCGCCGCTGCCGCTGCTGCTGCTGCTGCTGCTGCTGCTGCCCACCTGCCAATCTAGCTGCAAGGCCAGCCAGCTGCAGAGCCGACGCTTGGTCGCCACAAGCTCCGGGCACCAGGGGGCAGCGTTGAGCCGCCGGCTTTGCAACTCCCCGAGATTCCCTGCATTTCGCATCATCAGGAAATTCCCTTTGACGCGATGCCTCTGCAGCCTTCTGCAGTGTGCGCGCTCGGAGTGCTTGGCGCTGGCACGCTGCCTGCTTTCCTTTCCCTCCCTCAACCTCCCGCTCCCAAACAGGTTGCAGGATTCGCTGTTTACCTTCCAAAGAAATAAAGATCACGAGATCTTGCGGCTTCGGTTCGGAATCGGGACACGAGGTGTTTATATGCAACATAAAAAATGGCGGGATAGGAGGAGAGCAAAGAAAATATAAGGGACGTTGAAGGAGGGTCGCCCAACCGAAGAATTAGCGAGTGAGAGGAAAGCAGGCGTTAAGATTTCTGACTTTGGCCTCCCGATCATGTAAGAAGGGAGTAAGTGGTCTTCGGTCACCCGGTTGTCCATATGAGGCACCTCGGGAACAACACTGCGGTGTAAAAGAATAGACAACGACACATATATGTCACCGCGTAAGACAGTTGAGAGGAAGGGTTCCCCCCAAAACAAGAAATCGCTTGTGAAGAAAGAAGGCGCGGGGTGGGGAGCGCCATGTCACCTTAATTGCATATACAAATACAAGAACAGGGAACTCCAAGTAAGCAAAGCCGTTTCCTAATGGCAAATTCAAAGAGGCCTCGGGAAAATTAGAAACGTCTCATAGAAGCTGCACTTGAAAAAGAAACCGGAAATTCGCCCTGCGTCCTGCATCTAAAAAAGTATATCTGATCGGGCTTCAGCGGATGCCCCGAATTTGGGGAACGGTTCCCTGGAGCCCCCTGGCGCTTGGGCCTCCCCCGGCTGTTTTGTCTGGCCTCTGTTTGTTTGGGACACTTGCCCCGCAGCACTAGCGCCGCCCTGCTTGGTGTTTACCCTGCCGCGCGCCCCCTGTCGCCTCAGATCAGAGGAGATCCTCCTCGCCCGGGGCCTGGCAGGTTTAAATAGTAGCTCTCGGCCGCGGAGACCGGGAGAGGCGTTTCTGCAGCTCCTGGCCCTACAGGGAGACCGAGCGCTCCTCCTCCCCCTTTTCCTTTCCCAGCCGGACTCTCCTCGTCGCTCTCCCGCCCGCCTCTGCCGGAATTGCCTTATAAGGAGCAGGAAGGCTCCGGCCGGAACAAGGACTTATAAGGGTTTTGCCATATATGGCCTCAGTGTCCGGGGGGCTTCCGGCAACTTGCCGTGGCTGGAGCGGCAAGGAGGAGGGGGGGAACCTCGCAAGGAAAACAGCGGAGACCGCACCGCAGAGGCTCGCGCCAAGGGACGGGCACGGCGGGAGCCAAAAAAGGCCCCGGGGCGATAGCGGGAAGCTCGCGCGTTCCCCCTCCCCAACCGCACCACTCGGCTTCCCCCAATGTCGAGCTCTGACGCCAGGCCGGGTCCTCTAGCTTGCCGCCATATAAGGGCTTCCTGCCTTCCATATTTGGACATGTACGTCAGGAAAGAGGCGGTCCGGAGAGATGAGACGAGATATATACAGGCTGTTGTGGGGCGGGCGGCGAGCCGAGAGCTTTCAGCGAATAGATTCAAGGGGAGCCCCGGGCAGGGTGGGTGGGGAGCCGAGCGCTTCCCGCGGGCAGAGCCAGGGGGAACCCCAGGCCGGCCGCGGAGTTAGCAGGCCCCCAGTGGACCCCTCGGCGGGCGGTAGCCCAGCCTCCGTGTAGCCCCGGGCAAAGCCCAAGAACACCCCCATGGCTGCAGCCAAGGCCGAGATGCAGCTCCTGCCTTCGCTGCAGATGGCCGACCCTTTCGGATCCTTCCCGCACTCTCCCCCTACTATGGACACCAACTACCCCAAGCTAGAGGAGATCATGTTGCTCGCCGGTGGGGGGCCACAGTTCCTCAATCCCGCCGGTGGCCCCGAGAGCGGCGGCGGCGGCTTCAATCCCTCCGGCGAAGGTGGGGAGCAGTCCTTCGAGCACCTCGCTGCAGGTAGGCAGGAGCACGTCCCGCGGGGGGGGGGGCGACGGGGCGGGTTCGGCCGGGAGTTCCCGTCCATCTGCTCTCCAGCAGGGAATTCCGCTATCCAAAGGGAGCGGGGAGGGGGGGGGGAAATGCTCCGGTGTGCGTCACTCACTCCGGCCCCGGCCTTCTGCGGCTGGAAGGGCGCCAAGCGCTGCCAGATGTTGTGCATAGACATTCGGCCCCTCTCGATGAAGGGGACGGTCCTTGGGAGACGCGGCCGCTGGGCAGTGCTCCGCCAGTGGGGCGGAAGGGAAAGTCTCGCCTCTCCGAGGGATGCAGGGCTGGTGGGGATTGGGGAAGGCGCCCTGCTGGGACTGATCTCTGGCTCCTCTTCTCTCGGCAGACACTTTCCCCGAGATCTCTCTGAACGGCGAGAAACCTTTAGCCGAGACCAGCTATCCGTCCCAGACTACCCGCCTCCCGCCCATCACCTACACCGGCCGCTTTTCTTTGGAGCCGGCGTCGAGCGGTGGAGACAGCACCCCGCTATGGCCGGAGCCTCTCTTCAGCCTGGTGAGCGGTCTGGTGGGTATGGCTAACCCGCCGACTACGTCCTCCCAGTCCTCCTCCGCCTCTTCGCCGATCGCCAGCTCCGCTTCTCCCGGCCCGGTTTTGAGCTGCTCGGTGCAGGCCAGCGACCCCAGCCCCATCTACTCAGCGGCGCCCACCTTCCCCAACCCCGGCGGAGCTGACATCTTCCCGGAGCCGTCCAGCCAGTCCTTTCCCAGCCCGTCGGGAGCCTCACTACAGTTTCCGCCTCCGGCATACCCGACGGCCAAGAGCGGCTTCCAGCTGCCCATCATTCCGGACTACTTGTTCCCGCCTCAGCCGCCACCGCAGCCGGGCGACCTGGGTCTGGGCTCTGTGGAGCAAAAGCCTTTCCAGGGCCCGCAGCCCTCGCTCACTCCGCTCTCCACCATCAAAGCCTTCGCTACCCAGAGCGGCGGCGGCGGCGGCGGCGGCGGCAGCGGCACTCCGCAGGAGGCCAAGAGCCTCCCAAGCGGCGGCTCCTACCAGGCGACGCTGGTCAAGCCCAGCCGCATGAGGAAGTACCCCAACCGGCCCAGCAAGACCCCGCCACACGAGCGGCCCTATGCCTGTCCCGTCGAGTCCTGCGACCGCCGCTTCTCGCGCTCCGACGAGCTCACCCGCCACATCCGCATCCACACCGGCCAGAAGCCTTTCCAGTGCCGCATCTGCATGCGCAACTTCAGCCGGAGTGACCACCTCACCACACACATTCGCACGCACACGGGCGAGAAGCCCTTCGCCTGCGACATCTGCGGCCGTAAGTTCGCCCGCAGCGACGAGAGGAAGCGCCACACCAAGATCCACCTCCGGCAGAAGGACAAGAAGGCCGACAAGGGCCCCAGTGGGCCCCAGGCGCCCTCGACTTCCTCCCCTCTGGCCCCATACTCGGCCTCGACCGGCTCTACCTCGTATCCCTCACCCGCAGCCACCTCTTTCCCCTCCCCGGTGCCCTCTTCCTACTCGTCCCCGGTGCCCTCTTCCTACTCGTCCCCGGTGCCCTCTTCCTACTCCTCCCCGGTGCCCTCTTCCTACTCCTCCCCGGTGACCTCCTACTCCTCCCCGGTGACTTCGGCCTTCCTCTCGTTCCCCTCGCCCTCGGTGGCCACCAGCTACGCGTCGATCGCCTCTTCCACCTTTCATAGCCAGGCGGGGGTAGGGGGCAGCCCCTATCCTTCTCCTGGCGGCCTCTCCAGCCCCTTCAGCTCCTCAGTGACTTCAACCCTTCCCGACTTGGCCTCCACTTTCTCGCCTCGGACCATTGAGATCTGTTGAGAGAAGAAAAGGAAGCGAGGTCCCAAAAGGGCCTGCTCACCCAGGCCTAGCCGGCCTGATCCAGGCCATGGCAAGCCCTCCGCAGGGCCTCCGGACCTTTCAACTGCCTGAAAAGCAGCTCGACAACTCCGGGACCGTGGAGTTGCTCCACTTCTGTCCAAGAACTGAACCTTGCATGGATAAGCAAGCGCGACCTTCTTTCCCAAGAGCCCCGGCCCGGCTCCTTTCTCTTCTCTCCGGGCCGTGGTCCATCAGAAAGCAAAGGACGTTGGGCTCCAGGCAGTCTCAGTTGTGATCGTGTGCCTGCCCTGCCACGGCTTTGCTTCCCCTGGAGACCCTCGATGTGCCAACCTCTTTGCAGATTCATCTTGCTTATTCTTTGGAGTACGAAGGACCATTATTATTATTTTGTAAGTTGTGAGTTTTGCTCTTTTAGTGATGACAAAGCTGTACTGAGTTTTACAACATGTCTGGGGCAGGGGGCTTGGGAGTAAAAAAAAAAAAGCAGCACTTAAAACTATGTATTTGAGCATGTCAAGAGTGTGATGTTCTTTGTAAATATCACCTTAGGGATGAAAGCACTCTCACGTGGCAAAAAGTTACTTAGTTTTCCTCCGTTTTTTTTTTGTTTTTTCCCCCCCACGCCAGTCCCAAGTCTTGGTGCCTTGTTGTGAAGCCCTGCTGACGTCATGCATTCGTGTGATTGGATGCTTTGCATCTAGCCTTAAGGGAAAAGGGAAAGTGTGACGAGGGACTGAGGTGAGAAACAAAAATGCGGAAGGAGCATAAGGTGGAATGTAAGCAAAAACAAAACACAAAAAACCGTACTTCTTAAAAGTCTATTTTTGTTACAGAAGTGTAAAAATTTATAAATATATGCAGCAGTTGAAATGTTGTAGTTACCTACTGAGTAGGCGGCAATTTTGTATGTTATGAACATGCGGTTCATTATTTTTGTGGTTTTATTTTTGACTTTGTACTTGTGTTTGTTTATAAGCCAACACATCGAATGCGCTTTACTGCCAATGGGATATTTGGTGTACAATAATCTCCAGAAAAGTTAATAAAACTATCGAGAGACCAGCAGTCCTGTTGTTGTTGTTCTTGTTGTTTTTCCTTATTCCAGGCCTAGCTTGGTGGCTGCCCTTGCTCCTTTCCACTAGGAAGGTGCTGCCAGGGATGTGGGGGCGAGGGGGGGGGGACAGAAGGACACTTCATCTTTCTAACTCAGGAAGAACTTGAAGGGTTGGCTGGACACTTCCCTGTGACCCAGTCAGTATCGCCATCCACTCTCAATCCCATGACATACTGGGAAGCGGGGCTGGGGGCTGGGGGGTGTCTAGACATGGAAGTGGGATGAGGGGGAATGCAAGTTCTTCCTGATGCTTTGATTTTGCTGGGTGGGTCACTGATGGATTCCCCCTTTTGTCAAGAAAAGAAAGAAGAGAGAAAAAATTAAAAACCCATGGCTTTCTCTGGGGCCACAGATCTTGTCACTCCTGATTATTGCCCATGCTAGCTGGGGCAGATGGAAGTTAGAGTCCAAACACTACTTAGGGTTCTGCAATGTTTCCTACCCTACAACACTACTTCAAGGTACCTGACCCCCAAAACCTACACTTCCATCTATGGCTAACAAACATACGCCTGGGAGGTGAGGGGAAGAGGTATAGACCTGCTTTCCCTGGGATCTGCCCCGACTGCGACCTCTCGGCTGTTCTTTCCTCCCCACCCACCCATCCCCCAGGCCATCTTTTTATTCTGGTGATAAGGATCATTTGCTCATAGGGGAGGGGAGGGTGAAGCAATCAAAGGGGCATCCAAAGAGATCGCCTTGGCGCACCCTAATTGCAGAAGCCAAGCAATTCTACAGGCAGTTGGGGAATTGGGGGAGAGCCTGCTCAGAGGACTTTACAGAACCCTAGATCCTAAAGACTAAGAAGAGCCTGGATCTCCATTCCATTCCACAAACTTACGCGTCATATTCCTCCTTCACGGTCTGGATCCCAGCGGTGGGAGGCCGGCGGAATCGGTTATTATTCTTTCCGGATCCCAAGAAGTCAGGCAGAACCAGGCAGGCTAAGAACTCAGGAGGCCGGGCGGTTTCCTTAAAGAAAGGACGCTGCCCCGGGCAGAATCTGTTTAGATCACAGCCCCGTCCGAGTCCCTTCGCCGTAGTAAGCTGCAGGTGAAATACAAGAGCAGCGCGAGCAAAGTTAAGACAAGCCCCGGGCAGCGCGAAGCCCTCGAAGTTGCCCTGCATTCATTCCCACCGCTAGTTTGCCTGCACTATTTTTTCCCCCCCTATTGAGCCTTCCCGAGGCTGCGGCGGCGACGGCGCTAAAGGCGAGGATGCCAAACCCTGATTTCTGTGGGAAAAACAGCTTTTGGGGGTTGCTCTTTTATTCTGCAAAAGGCTGACGCTCCCCTTCCATTCCGGATTGCGCAAAACATGCGCAGCCTCCGGCGCTCCATCGAGTTCCGTAGTAAGGAAGAACTGCGCCGCAGCCTTGGACCTAGCCTGTCCCTCCGAGTCGGTCTTCTCCGGGAGCTTTAAGTTCCATGATTAGAATGTAGGAGACCCTCTTGTCCAGCTCAACAGCTTTGTGGGTTGGGAACTACCACCGAGGGTGGAAATGAAAGAAGTTCTCGGTCCCCAAGCCTAAAGGGGCTTCGGACCACAGTAGAGAATTCTCTGGCAGATCTCCCTTCCAGACCGTGATATTTCTGGCATTAGTTTGACAGGTTAGAAAGAGGCTTCGTGAACAACCCCATTTGGGCTTTCCAAAACGGAAGGTAGCCATTCTTGTCTTTCGGGTCTGATTCCTGTGCAGAGCATGCAGAATCTTCACCAATATAGGCAAACAATTTTTAAAAAGCTACATCGGACGCATTTCTGCCTGTCCTGAGAAAAGCACCACAGGTGGACAAACTGGCTTCTTGCCTGAAGCTTCCAAGCAGCCTGATTTTCGGTCCCTGCGCTTAAGACGGGGAGGGAAAGGAGCTGTTTTCTCTGCGGAGCAGCTACTGAAGAAGGCGGAGGTTGTCCGCGCCGTCTAACAAAATGCGTCTCTTGGGCAGCTCCTCCATCCAGGTGCTAGCCGATTCTTTGGAAAGCAGGACAGATATTAGCCGTCCGGTCCGGTCAGGTCCGGTCCGGTCCGGTCCGGAATCCCCAGCAAGCAGGTGCCTGTTGCCACTCTAAGGGTCCTTGGATAACTTGTGACAGCCGCTCTTCTGCCTCCAGAGGAAAACTTCTCCCCCGCTGGGGCAGCCGAAGGATAAGCTGGACAGGAGCTGGCAAAGGGGCTGCCTCCTGGTGTTTAGGGTGGGGTCCCCTGCCATTCTTTGCCTTGGTCTGGAACTTATAGGAGTTGTGGTCTAAAAACAAAAGGGGGTGTCAGGTTGGGAATGGGCAGAATCAGACCTGGCCATGCCATCAGAAGAGCCGAAGGTGCCTCCTTTCTCTCCAGCAGGAAGAGAGCTGGAACGCCGAGCGGGTGCTTGGGGATTCGCCTGGGGAGAGTGGTCCTGAAGCCCCGCAGCACCAGCCCTCGAAGGACACAGAAAGCCGCCTTTGAGGGTGGGCTGGACGTTTCAAATGGCAGTAGACTTATTCAGAAGTTGGTCAGTTGCCAGGGAGGTCAAGGCGCCCCGGAAACTCGGCTGAAAAAAGGCTCCCACTGTCAGGATGGTCCCTTGGGGCTCTTTGTGTCCGCCAGCGGGGTGTGTTTAACGCTCCTTACACACGACGGTCGGCGGGGGAAAGGCTCCAAAACTTCCGGAAGCTCGTGAGACTTCTGTGGGTCCCGTAACGCAGTGCAGGAGAAGTGTCCCGGCTCCCCAGAGAACGACCAGAGAGCTGCTTGTGGGGTGGTGGGCTTAAGCAATCCCGGGCTTAGGGGGTTCTTCTAGCTACGCCTGGCGCAATCTGGACCGCCAGATAGTCTGGGAGGAAGGACAACTTCCAGAATCCTCTGCTTGGCCGGGAAACCCACGTCTTATACTTTCAACAGGCTGGAAGGCGCTACATTGAAGAAAGCAAGTTGCATGGCTCCTCTTGCATAAAGCTTCCGTGTGTTTACTAATAGAACGGCACGTGTTTCACATGACGCGCTAACCCCCCCCCCGTTAACAGAGCCCCAGTTTCCTGACCCAATTCACTGTTATGCCTTACCAGGACCCTCAGAACTAGGAAGGAAACACCCGAGCGGGATTCCAGCCCCAGCCTCGGCCAAAAAAGGGGAATGACCAACTTGCCGAGCAGCGGGTGCGCTGTAGGATTTGGCGGGACCTGTCCCTTTCCCCCCCCCCTCGTCCTTTTCCGATCCTCAAAACAACCTTGCAGGGGAGGCCGAGGTGATTACCTCTAGCATATATTCGGACGGGAGAGGCAGAGAACTTTCCCCCTCCAAATATGTTCTCAACTTTTCCTCTCCAAATATGTTCCAGAATTTCTAAACTGACACGTCCGGAGAGAGCCCCCACCCCGTGCTCTGGAAAACGGTGGGAACTCCGGATCTACCTTCCTGAAGGGTCCGAGTTGGAGAGGGCCGAGTTACGGGTTGCTCCTCCAGTTGGCGGAGGACGCCTGCACTTTCTCCGAGCCAGCCAGCTCCTCCTTTGCTCCGCGCCCCGACTTTCGCGGCTCCCCTTGGGAGTCCCCGCCGACAACCGCTCCCACTTGGCTTACCAGAACCTGAGGCCGAGCGCCGACGTGCAGCGGGCTCCTCCCTGCGGCAAAAAAAAAAAAGTTGAGCATTGACCTGCCACGCTGCTGCGAGTCCTCTAATCGCAGGAAAGGGCTGTTTCGGCCAGGCAGGCTTCGTCGGAGCAGTGCGCAGCTTTGGGTGCATCCTTGGAAGCACCAAAGGGAAGCGAGGAGGCAGGCGGGCCAGACCAGGAAGAGGCCTTCAATAGTCTGTGTCGCAGCACTAAAGGGCAGGCCTCTCTCTCCCCGTCCTGTCAACTTTCCCTACTCCGCTCAACGGAGCAATTCCGGGGACTTACTCCCAAGTAAGCAGCAAAGGACAGGGGCGAGTGCAACCAAGGAGGGAGCTTTACTGGTTTTTGCAGCGCTAAGGAAGTGGAGTCAGTCCTGCGACGTATCAAAGGCGAAGATATTACTTAGGACGGAAGCTTTCCAAGACGCAGCCACTTCTTCAGAAAACTTCTGCCAGGAGAAATATGGCGGTAGCCTTTCGGGTGCCGCAAGATTCCTCGCTAGTGCTGTGGAAGCTTCAGAGTCTCGCGACCCTTCAATAAAAAAAAAAAAAAGAGAGAGAGACGTGGGGGAGTGGAACGAGCTGACTGGTGGCATCGAGCAAGTAAGAGGCACGGAGGCACATCGAGGGATGATCCAGGCCAGAAAAAGTCAACAGGAATAGCTCTGGTCCAGACCAGGGGTCTCCAACCTTGGCAACTTTAAGCCTGGCGGACTTCAACTTGGCCAAGGCTTAAATAGCAATAACACTTAGACTTATATACCGCTTCACAGTACTTTACAGCCCTCTCTAAGCGGTTCACTGAGTCAGCATATTGCCCCCAACAATCTGGGTCCTCATTTTACCCACCTCGGAAGGATGGAAGGCTGAGTCAACCTTGAGCCGGTGAGATTTGAACTGCCGAACTGCAGCTAGCAGTCAGCTGAAGTAGCCTGCAGTGCTGCACTCTAACCACTGCGCCACCTCGGCTCCTGCGACGTTGCCAAGGTTGGAGACCCCTGGTCCAGACAACTGCCTTTCCAGCTCGCCCTCTGGACTGACTATTGGGCAGCTTTTATGATGGGGATGGGGATGGGGGATGGGTGGGAGAGATCCGGACCTATAGGAAACCCATTTTTTTTACCACAGACTTTGAGTTTTTCAAAAACTGCTTCTTCTTCCCTATTTCTTCCTAAAAATAGATTTTGGTCGGTACAAAATTATCTTCAGAATGTGGATCTGCTCCTATCTTGGGAGGAAAGATTTTGCCGCGATTCACGGGTTTCCCCCTCCGTTCCGCTGAGCTTATTAACTTGATGAAACATTTAGCTCCTTATAAATCAGGCCACGCAGGCGAGTTAGGGCTGAGGGCAGATGGTTTCTCCCAACACGATCAGTTTCGAAGGGACAGTAAAGCAACCGTGCCTCTAAGCTTGTGCAGAATGCTCTCCTTGCTGTGGATTAACCGCACCTACTTGGCACACAGCTGGGAATAGGGAAAAGAATGCCCGGGGCAGAGAGAACGTAAGTGTCAAGGAAATAAACCCGAGTAGCGAACACCTTCAGGAATTAAGTAGTTAGACAGGAGTAGTCCCCACTAAGGACGGATTCTTACACTACGCGAGTGAAAGCAGAAAGAAAACCCACACTTGGATCGATCCCTGATTCCCACACCACTTCTAGGTACGGGCTTGTTGAGGTCTGGGACTCGGAGGAGGAAAGAAGGGGAAATTGCCTTCCTACCGACGCGGCCGGGGGTTTGTCTGAATTTGCAAACAGTCTGCGAACCACTGACGGGGTAGTGAATCAATGCTTCCAGGCGGTCGCTCCCTCCTGTGACAGGTTAAACAGTCAGGAAAAGTCGACCTGCGCTAAAACCATCGCCAAAACGCGCGTGGTAATTGGAACGTCCTACCTACTCCCTTACCGACAGGGTCCTCGTCTTGTGTATTCTAAGTGGGAATGGGGTTTGAACCTTCTTTAAATGAATCCGGCTCTCGGACTAGAGAAACCCTCAAGTAACTCTCCCGGCATTAAGCTCGGGTGATGCTCCTCCAACGCCCCGGACGCAGCGCCTTTGAGCGCGCCCCCCCCCCGCCCACACACACACACAAACAAACACACACAAACACACACAATCAGCCCAGCGTTTCAGACAGGCGCGAGCCCTTTAAAATGCGCCTGGCTTCACCCGCCTTCCCTGGGAAGCGGAGGCTGGGAATCCCCGCTTCGCTTGCTTGGCAAGCGCGAAGCTCCACGCTGCCAAACGGAAAGCGCTCTGAGATGGCCGCACCGGCAGGGGCGGATGAGGGGATTGGGGGCTGACTCGGTCTGGCTGCAGCAGGAAGGAGGCGGCACTTCGCCCTGCTGGGTTCACACGCCTTTCGCCGCAAGGACACCGGATTCTCGCGCGCCTTGGAAGCCGCAGCTCTCCCGACGGGCCAGACGGTGGGAGAGAATCTGTTTTGGCGCAGCGAGCCAACAGCTGTTTGTAATTGAAAGCGCGGCTTCAGAGCTGACCGTGAAGCTGACAGGAAACGCCTTGCGTCACTCCTGGAGGCGGCCCAGGTGTGGGAAGGGAAGGGAAGGGACGGGAAGCCCGAGCTCCCTCCCAGCCGGGCCGAGGGACCGAGTGGTCCCGCCGCTCCCGAGGCCTGGCTCGAGCAAGCCCGACCTCGCGGGAGCGTGCCTCTGGCCTAGCCCCGGCGGCCCGGCTGTCTTCCTCCTCGCAGTTAAACGAGCCCCCCTGGTCATCTGATCCCAGCCGCCGAGCCAAGGCCGAGCGGAAGCGGCTCTCGCTTGGTTCCACGCAAGCGCTGCCTTGCCCATACATGGAGCTTCCTTCGCGCCATATATGGCCCTTCCTTGTGCCATAAAAGGCGCTTCCTTCCCTTGGCTTCTGGCTGGCGGCCTGGCCTAGACCAGCGGCTGGAGAGCGCGGAGCGGCCGGGGAGGCGGTGGGAACGGCTTGGCTTGCCAGCGGGAGCTCTTTCAGGGCCGGCCCTGGAGGCCAGTAAGGAGTAGCGGGAGAAGGCCGGGCCAGGACCTTTATACTACTGAAGGGAGGCTCTGGGATTCTTCCAGGCGAAAGACAATAATAGCCCCTGGTTTCAAACTGAAGAAAGAAATACTCTTGGATTATAATTCAACCTAGAGAGTGAAACTATTAAACTCACCCAGGTTTTACACCCTTTAAAGTAGAGCTCTAGCACAAATATTTAAGGTATCTTGGCAATCATCAGTGAACAAATGTAAATGAGATCCATGTCTACCACTCCCTAAGTGCCCTAGCTTCCCTATTGATTTAGGAGAAGATTAATATACAATCAAGGATATTGAGTTATGAATTGTCAGGACATGGTGGGATTATTCCCAAATATTAAGCACCAGTCTGAATTCTGTGAAAGAAGAGTTGGAGCACTGTAAACAAAAGGTTTCCCCCCCCCCCCATTCCTGTTGTACAGATCTAAAGAACAGCTCCCAAAACATCCCTATTTTGGTTGGGCCAAGAGTGATTTTGCCTAAGAGGCACAGAGGTGGGGTGGTGTAGTTTCCCTCCTTTATTTTCTTAGGGAATATTCATACATGATGAACTCTGGGCAGATACAGAAAATGCAAAGGAAATTTGCAACCCCAAAGTGGAATAAACAAAGGTGAATGTTGTAGGTTTCATGTTAGATGGTGCCAGGAAGAAAGTACTTGCTTCAAAACAATCTTGTTATTAAAATCTTGGGTTTGGCATGCAAATCAGAATGACTTCTGAGCATCTTGTTAAAACTTGCTTTTAAATAAGGGCATGTGTGTGTGTAGACGTTAGAAATTAATAGTTGTGTGCTGGTTCTCGCAATCTTGATGTGATGTGGCAATCTCCCATGAGGCTATAAAAGAGGAATGAGAAAGGGAGAGAAGTAATTTTCCTCCTTTCTGTAGTCAACATCCAAAGAGAAAGTGGGAGTCCTTGGAGGCTGGGAGAGATTCTGGCTTTTATGCAAGAGGCTCATTTGTTTTTCTTTTGCCAACATATGCTTAAGATGGAAGGAAAATGTTGGGTTTCCTTACCCCTTCTAGTTGCTTCCAAATTCTGCAAATGCAGCAGAACAATTGACCTTGATATGGGACTGTCTTCCTCTTATATGGCTATGTAGGGATCATTGTTGATTCTCTTTGTTTATGGGGGCATAGATAGATAGGATGAGCAAATCTTCATGCTAAATGTAGGTTCTTGGGGGGGGGGAGAAACCCTACTGGTTTAGATGAAGTCAAGTGCATAGTAGTTGGAATGCTTTATGTTTCAAGCAAGCATTTAGTAACTAAATTCCAAATTAATTCCTTAATTTCCAAAGGAAAACAACTCCCAACACATTTTCTTCCAAATCAAAATGCCTAATAAACATTTAATGAACAGAATAGACAGAATAAAATACAGTGAAAAAGGTATTTAAAAGGTGCCTTTAAAAATACAATTGCTTATTTCTGAGTTACTACTGATACAGACACTTCAGGGAAAATACTTGCAACAGTGAGAGGAAGCAAACTGATAACCTTGTTTATCCAAGGTCTTGTTTATTTCTTTTATGCAAGTTGGCTGACCAACTGAAGTGAAAGACCAGTGAGAGGGAGAACAATGGAAACATAATACACTGTATGTAAATATGAAAGTTGAATTACCAATTCTTATTCAGTTTTGCAAAGCAATTAACCATTGTTGCAAGACCAAGGACATTTTGGACAGTTTCTGTTTCTTTAGACAACATTGCTTCCTTGTCTAAAAAAGTGGAGATGAACACTGTCCCCTAGAGTCGGACTGGACTGGACTGGGAAAACCTTTACCTTTACCTTTAATATTACTTAAAAGTTTATCACTCATGTTGTTCCTCAAGTTTTAATTTGATGCAGGCACAAAAATGTCTGTTTGCAGCCTGCATTTGATGGCCATTTAATGATGGCAACAGTATAGAATCAATGTACTGTTCGGAGTTCACTGAAATATTTTCTATTCTTCTGAATCTGATACATTAAATATTTGGTTCATTGTAGCTATTTTTACTTCTCTCTCAAATTCATGCCCATCAAGATACTGGAAATAGTTTCGGTCCTGCTTCAAATCCATCCATATTGCTACCCTGTTTCCCCCAAAATAAGACATCCCCTGATAATAAGCCCAATCGGCAATAAGGCCAAGCGCTTATTTCAGGGTTCAAAAAAATATAAGACAGGGTCTTATTTTCGGGGAAACACGGTATTATAATATTCTGAGTTTCTCTAAAGAAAGAATATAATGGCACTTTGAAATTAATACATTGACCCTACTTAAAATATGGAAATTTTCTGTAAATCATCGTGCACTGATGCGGAATCATAAATAGGAAGAAACATAATTTACTTTAAAATGTGGTCAATTTCTATTGTGTCGACTTCAGGTATTGCAAATTTGTGGATATACTTTCTTTAGCTATGCTATAGTTGGAATTTTCCTGTGCAATCAGTCATAATTTTCTTGAAATTCTGATTCCACAGATCTTGTGGTTTATTAGTGAAAACATTAATATAAGCTATATCACAATCTCACTTAAACAAATAATAAAGTTCAAGAAGCACTTCATTAAAAAGATTAAGACAAAACATAAAGCAAAGTTAGAATGCCACAGTCCTCTATTGTAGAATTCAATGCTGAACATACTAAAAAGCAATAACAGTACCAAAAGTGTTTTTTAATAGCTAACCATGATGTGATTTGTCACCACCATCAAGTTTCTTCAAGAATTTGTGCTTCCAGTTCTTTTTGCAGTTCAGTGAAATGTGAATACATAGAAGGGGGCAATGCAAACACATAGTTGCTGAAAAAATGTAAAGATACTTGCAACAACAGATGCCAACAATTATCAAGTTCAACCCATGGTTCTAGCAACCAATATAGACAGATGGCTGTACTTCTTTCACAAGCTCTGCCTGCGCACCATGAGTATCTTTGCGCTACAGTATTCAGGCTTCTATACTATGTACTTTCAGATAGTAGCTATTCATTCATGTGGTTAGGAAACGAGTTAAAACCTATAATATAAGGGTTATTAGATAAGATATCTTATGATAACTATATATGGTAGATTTATCAGGTGAAGGCTTTTAAATTCAAACATCATGGACTTCAGCAATATTGAACACTTCAGCTAGATAACTGTGCTGGCTTTACAAGGGTTTAGCCTAGAATTAAGAACTGTCTCTTTAAGACATAGCATTCTGGGGAATGTAGTCCATGCCATGTAGTCCATGCCATGTGATCATAACTGTGTACTCTTATTGGTCATTGAAGTATGCCTGGGGGGCGGGAGTAATTGAAGTACGCTATCCCAAAGGAAGTCATTTTTCAAGCTATCTTCCGGGAAAGGATGCCTGAAGAGGGAGATGGGGAAGCATTAATCCTTTTTTACAATATTCGTGATGGTTCCAGATTATGACTGTAGATTCAGAAGAACTTCTACATAACCGTGAGTGTTGTCAGAGGATGCCTGAAGAATAAAATATAATCT
>QLTV01002693.1:2254297-2264843 GCA_003457575.1 Thermophis baileyi
ATGGGGAATGTAGTCCATGCCATGTAGTCCATGCCATGTGATCATAACTGTGTACTATTATTGGTCATTGACGTATGCCTGGGGGGGCGGGAGTTATTGAAGTACGCTATCCCAAAGAAGTCATTTTTCAAGCTATCTACCGGGAAAGGATGCCTGAAGAGGGAGATGGGGAAGCATTAATCCTTTTTTACAATATTCGTGATGGTTCCAGATTATGACTGTAGATTCAGAAGAACTTCTACATAACCGTGAGTGTTGTCAGAGGATGCCTGAAGAATAAAATATAATCTGATTGAATGTACCATTGCGTCTGTGTTAAACTGCCTGATGATAGCATAACCAATCTACGCTTGATTCAGAACAATAACCATGTATGAAATCTAGCATGAGCAAATGGTAATCTGGAGTAGGGGAGATATTGTAGGTCGGAGATGACCAAGCTAAGCATGAAGGAGGGGTCAAATGCATCATCAGTCTCAAGTCCCTTCAAGCCCACAAGAAATCTAACCAACCCACCTTGAATTCCATTGACTCTTATCTACTGCCAATTTGTTTTGACCATTAGTTCAGATTCTTGTAGACATCTTAAGCCTGCAATAAATCTATATGTTCATTTCAACTGCCTAGACTCCTGATTTTCCATGCTTGATATATATTTCATTAAACTAATTTATATAGCCACCTGTCTACCAAAAGGAACAAAATAAAAGCATAATACATTAAAACACCTGTTTAAAACAATAAACTGCACTGAGACCCCAATAAAACCTATATCTGTCCAACAGCCATTCTGTCAACATCTTGGACTCAATGCCTGGGAAAAAAGCCAAGTCTCCACCACCTTCCTGAAGGCCAACAGGGTTAGAGCTGTTAGTATCTCTGGTGAGAGGCTGTTCTGTAGGGCAGGCCCCAACACACAGAAAAGGCACATTTCAGAGGCCCAGCAGGAGAGACGGCTTCATCTAGGCCGATGCAGAGCAAGTCAATGCAGGATATATGACAACCTGAACAACACATGTAGTGCATATACAAAAAGTGACCTAAATGGAAATGGGGTTTCTGAGCTACAATGTCTTATCCAAGTCATGTTGGGAACTGACTGAAAGTGTACCCTATGGAGACACCACTGTGAATCTGGAAAGAACATGCACTGAGAACATCGAGTCCTGAAACAAGGCAAACAAATGAAATGCAAACTTCAGCATCTTACAATAAATAAAATTGAAGTGAAGTGAGGACAGAAGAAAGCTATGCATTTTAATTATTACCAGAACTGAGCTGGATATTTATATTACATGCGTTACTCGATTCACAGAACAACACAATATGTGGGATCATAACATGTTTAGATTAGATATCCTAACTTGTATAGAATACTGTTGGTATCCTTAGAATAACACCGCACTCGGGTTATACTCACAACATGTCAAAATTGACAGTGAATGCAAGGAATACTGCACATAAGTATGGTAACCTAGTGTATCTTACAAAAAATATTATATGAAAACCTCGAATGAGCCATGATTAGCACTGGGCCCATCTGCTGACAACCATGGCATATGGAAGACTGTGACTTGAAAGTTAAGAGATGTAATTGGTAAAAAGCACAAATTAAGAAACAAGAAGAACAAAAAATAGATATTTTTATGCATCTGTGAAACTTCAGAGAAATGGGAAGGGCTTGATAAATTTAAATTAAGATCTGATTTTGTGCAGGGGAATTGATGAATACATGCTGGAAAGTGAAGGTATATGTTTAATTGTGAATGAAGGGGCAAACAGGTATATCAGAAAGTATGAACCGGTGTCACATAGGATGCATATGAAAATTGGGATTCATAGGTTGATGATAGCTATGTGTTTATTCTGCAATGAATGAAGATAATGAAAAAAGTGGGAAGAATTTTGGGGGGAAACTAATTCTGAGTGAATGTGATTCAAACAAAAATATTTTGTTTGGTGACATGAACAGAGGGAAGGAAACAAGAAGTAATTGCACAAAAAGTGATTGGGACTTTTGGAGTCAAGAGAATGATTGCAAATTCGTTTAGCAAAAGTACATTGTTTGTTTCCAAGATGTGATTTAAGCATTTGCAGCTCTGTTCCTTCATACAGATGGCAAAGGAATGAATATAAATCTAAAAACTTGTTTGATGCCATTACTTAAAAATGGGTATGGTAAAATGGAAAGAAGTGAAAATAAGCAGAATGGAAGAGGAATGACTGTAAGAACAGAAAGTGTATCTTATGGAAATAAAAAATTGTTCTGAAACTGAATGAGGACTACACAAGGGGCTTCCAACAGAATGAACAAAATTAAAAATAAAAGTGATGAAATGATTTGTGATGAAAGTGAAGCAAGGAAATGCTGAAAGGAGCATTTTAAAGAGTTGCATGGGATTGACAGTGGTAGAGTATCAGTCCCATGAGTATAGAATTTAAATGAATGCTATCAACATGATGTCAAAGAAAAAACGATGAAAGTCATAAATATCCTGAGAATGTTGAAAAATGGTAGAATGGAAGTGTAGACGTGTAACTGGACAAATGTTGATATAGAGATATGGTTTTCTTTAGTGGCTCTGTAACTTATTTATCAAGCTTGGCATTCTTCAAAGGGAAAGATAAAGGCATTAGCAAAAATGAATGCAAAACATATGGGTGGATTAGTTTATTTAGCTTGCCTGGGAAAGCTTTCTGATTAGAAGGGTACAACAGCGGACAGTGATAACATTTGGTAAATGCAGATAGAATTGAGAAATACAGATTTTAGTGAGAAGTATATGCTGGGGTGAAAAGGGGGAAAGGTTAAACCGTTCCCCTTCAGACTGCAAACTTGGGCTTTTCAGAAAAATAAGAAGCAATTCCAGGTAAAAGGGATGCTTGTTTGTATAGACATGGGAAAATGTCTAGTTAGCGTTGCACTAAGGTTGTGTTTTATTTTCTGGGCTTGCTTAGACTTTTTATTGTTTCTGAAGTTTATCCTATCTATGCAAGCTCAATTACTGTAGGCCTGATGCCTTTTGAGATCTGGTTAAAAAAACACCAATGCATTATATTGTGTCATATGCCTTAGCTATGAATATAACTTTCTCCCTTGTAGCTTTTAATGGGAGAATCCTTTAAGCTGCTGCTTAAAAACTGATTGTTTTTACATGTGGGCTACCTGAAGTTAAATATAATTTTTTACATTTTCTTTATTTTTCATTCTCAGTCTAGTTGATTTTCAATCATACCCTGTGATATTGATAAACTCCTCAAAGGGAAGTAGTTGGTACAAAGGTCAAAAATAGAGGTATAGAATTTATTTCATTTTTATGATTTTCCCCCTTATCTTTAGCATAGATGCAGAGAGGGTCCTGTCTGTCTCACATGCTGGGGTTTGGAGGTAAGTACCATGCAAGAACATCTTCCTAGGACATCAGCAATAGTGACAGGAACTACATACGAACCAACTATGTGTGTCAGAATGGTCGCGCATTTGGCAACTCCAAATCTCAACTAATAAATGCTCTGTCCTACACATTGGCAATAAAAATGAGAACACCAAATACAAGTTGGGTGGAAATGACCTCGTAGACGACTTTCACTCTGTCAAGGACCTAGTAGTACTCATCTCAAATGATCTAAGCCCCAGAGCTCACTGTAACAGCATTGCCAAAAAGGCATTAAGAATTGTTAACCTAATTTTGTGAAGCTTCTTCTCCGGTAACATTGTATTGCTAACTAGGGCATACAAAACCTTTGCCAGACCAGTTCTCGAATACAGCTCGTCTGCCAGGAATCCACACTGTATATCAGACATTAATACGATTGAGTGGGTCCAGAGGTATTTCACAAGAAGAGTACTCCACTCCTCTGCTCACAATAGAATCCCTTATGCCACCAGGCTTGAAATTTTGGGCTTGGACAATCTGGAACTGTGCCGCCTGCAGTCTGATCTAAGCATAGTACACAAAATTGTCTGCTACAACGTCTTACCTGTCAATGATTTCTTCAGCTTCAACCTCAATAATACACGGGCAAACAATCGATACAAACTCAAGGTAAACCGCTCCAAACTCGATTGCAGAAAATACGACTTCAGCAACAGAGTGGTCAATGCCTGGAATGCTCTACCCGACTCCGTTGTTACATCCCCAAACCCCCACAGCTTCAACCTTAAATTGTCTACCGTGGACCTCACCCCATTCCTAAGAGTGGACCTCACCCCATTCCTTATGCACACCCCAGTCCGTAAAGGGGGTGTGCATAAGCGCACCAGTGTGCCTACCGTCCCTGTCCTACTGTCCCCATTTATTTGTATTCATTTTCTTCGTTCATGTCCATGTTCATATTCATACCTGCTATCTTGTACATATTTGACAAACTAATAATAAACAAACAAACAAACAAACAAACAAACTACACCATGGCAAGATGCGGGCCAGGGTATTTCAATCAAGAGTACTTCTGGGAAGTTTCAACCTCCAATTTTTCTTCCTATGAACCAAGCCTTGTTGGTATAAAAATTATTACATGTTAGTTGATTTAGAGAAAGTATATGATAAAATTAAAAGACTTGAATTGTACTGAAAATTTTGTGCAAACAGTTGAAAGTTGATTGCTGAATGTGATGGAGTAAAGCATGAATGAGAACAAACAGAATATTTAGCAAATGCTTCAGTACTGAGTAGATTGTATGGTAAGGATTAATGATATACTTTTGGTTATTTAATGTATTTATGGATAAATGTATAAGGAATGCATGTGGTGATGTTAATTGATATTGGTCTGGGACATAAATGTACATGTGTTTTTGTACTTACCTGATGCTATATTGTTGACTAAGAACCTAATGCTTGGCACTTGGTGTTAAGTTACAATGCAACAAGGAGCTTGGATCTGAAAATTAATGTATCAAAAACCAGGATGGTTCCATTTGATGGGAGAAATGGAATTAATGATTGCATGTAATATATAAATAGCAAAGCACTAGAGCAGAGAGATGAATATGTCTACTTTGGTAGAATGTTTATGAAAAAACAACGGAGAAATGCACATATACAGTAAACCTTAGTTGTACAAATGTGGCCTGTTATAAGGAATTAATATTTGTTGAACCAAGCTAAAATCGCTAAAATATAAGAATAGGCTCCTACTCATTTTGTTACATGAAAATAAAATTTGTGTATGTCAAGGAAAACATAAGAGTAAGATGAATGCTGTATGAGAGGGTTACATAAGAAATGCATACGACAAAACAAAAATAGATAAGGTCAAGAATGGACAAGTGTTGAATTAAAATGGATTGAATATAAACGTGTCTGCCAGAAGAAAGAAATATGTTAATGTGGTTTGGTCACATAGAATTTATGAGGATCATACTACAAATATATTAATAGCAAATATATTAAAGATGAGTGAAGCAGAGGTGGGTTTCAGCAGGTTCTGACCAGTTCTGGAGAACCGGTAGTGGAAATTTTGAGTAGTTTGGAGAACCAGTAAATACCACCTCTGACTGGCCCCGCCCCCATCTATTCTCTGCCTCCCGAGTCCCAGTTGATCGGGAGGAAATGGGGATTTTGCAGTATCCTTCCCCTGGAGTGGGGAGGGAATGGAGATTTTACAGTATCCGTTCCCTGCTACGCCCACCAAGCCACGCCCACCAATCCACACCACGCCCCCCAATCCACGCCCACAGAACCGGTAGTAAAAAAATTTGAATCCCACCACTGGAGTGAAGGCGGGTCATCTGATTGAGCTGAGATCCTGGAAGAGAAGCTTAAAGGGGGGAAAAACCACAGTGCATGAAGCAGTGTGCAGATGCGGTAGAAGCAATGGTGGTTTGCAAGATAAAAAAGAAATAGAGTGGCAGAGTGAACCGAGTGTTTGTATTAATTTGTTTTAGCTGTGTTTCCTTTCCTCTTTCCTATCTCAACAATTTTTCTGCTTATTATTTAGTATTCCTTTTCTATACTCTAAAGGGATTATGGTTTATGAGTATGTGTGTATGTATCTTGATGGTGTCTTTAAATCTAGAATTCTTGATTTTAAGATTAGTGTGAGTGGGTTTTCTGTTTGTGATTGTTACCTCAAGTCTCTTTGACTAGAGCTATGGATTTCTTCTAGTTCTAAGAAGGTTACTCCAGTAGCTTTCAGCTTCCAATGAAGCATGATGGTTAATCTCAGTTTAGGCACAGCAGTAAATCTTGTCTCTCCAGATACTTTCCCCTTTATTCAGGAATTGATTTACTGTGAGAATAACTTTGTGGAAGAGCAGGAAGAGAAGCCAATGATCAGACAGGAGAAATCTGAGACCAAAGCAGAAGTGGAAAGGATTTCAGACTTGACCTTTCCTAATTACCTTGGGAAAAAAAGGAAAGGAGGGAGGGGAAGCACATTCTGAGTTGCAAAATTTTGCTACTGTAACCCTATAATAAAAGTAGTTTTAGTATTCATTACTTTGGGGTTCAAGCTGCTCTACCTCAAAGGGCTGAGACTACTTGACACAGAGTTACAGCCACAACAACATATTAGTTTAGTTACTGCAGTTAAGAATGGAACATAAACACCCAGAAGATCTGCCTATTGCAATGCATAGGAGTTAAAGCCTGTATGTAGGTCTTCATTCCAGAGGACCGGCTCTATAGACCGGTACTGGTGTATATTGATGGAGCCTAAAGTGTTATTACAGCACTGCCCCATTTTATTAGCATGACCTCTTGGTAGGCAAAATACTCCTGCCCCCCCCCCAAAAAAACCAGAATGCAAATACAAGGGACAAGGAAGCTGTTGTGCCATTTTGAACTTGCACTCTCCCGCCTTTGTCCCATCTCCCCTTTAATCCAGAGCAGACATTTTTATCCTACCCACCATCCCAAGTTTTGTTTTGATGAGGGAATCTGCTGGGTAAATAGGCATTCCTGCGATTGGCAGAAAACAGGTAAACATACTTTGTGTTGCTCCCACAGCTAAGCTTTACTGTCCCTCTACAACAAGGAGTGATGTTATCCTTACAGATTTCATGTAGATAGTTTCAGAGCATTGATTGGTAGATTCCCTTGCTTCCTTGTCCACAAATTAAACAGCATCCACCAAGAGGAGGAGGGATACACCAGTTATTCTCCAAAACATGTATTAGAATGGGTTACAGAGGTGGTATTCAGCCGGTTCGGACCGGTTCAGGCAAACCGGTAGCGGAAATTTTAACTGAACTGGCAAATACCACCTCTGGTTGGCCCCGCCCCTGCCCGCCTGGTCACCTGGTCGCTGGTCGCCCACGCACACTCGCTCACCGGTTGCCCCGCCCGCCTGCTCGCTGCTCACCCACCCATCCCCGCCCTATATATGTTGCCTTCGCCACACGGCCCAGCTAATCGCCTCGCCTCGCCAGTCACCTCTGCGCCTTGCCCGCTCTGCTCAGCTCACCAAAGCTGCCCGCCTCTTTTTCGGTGCAAGAAGCCTCCAGCCAGCCGCCGCTGCCGGCTCAGTTCTGGCTGGCAAAGAGGCGGCAGCTGGGAGGCTTCTCGCAGTCACACCAAAAAAAAGAGGAGGCGGCTGCAGGCATCTCGTGACAAGGGGGGGGCAGATGCAGGCTGGCGGGGAGCCCAGCAGCGACAGCTCAGCCCTGGCTTGCCTTCCCCTCTGCCACCAGCCGCGGGAGGAAGATAAGCCCGAAGAAAGAGGCGGTTATGGGGCAGGAAGCGGGGCTAGGGCCGGGGCCTCTGAAGGAGAGGAAACGGGGCGACGCATGGTGAAGGGAGAGCGGGCAGCAAGCAGGAGGAGGCCTTTGACAGATTAGGCCACCTCAGACCCTGGGCAGAAAATAATAGAAAGGCTGCAATAGCTGTAAGTTCAAAAATTTTTCCTACTGGGTTTTGTGGGCGTGGCTTGGTGGGGGGGGGTCATGTGACTGAGTGGGCATGGCCAACGCGATGTCACTCACAGCAAGGTGCCGCCCCACCTTGCCGTGAGTGACGTCGAGTTGGCCATGCCCACTCAGTCACATGACCCATCCACCAAGCCACACCCACCAAGCCACGCCCACAGAACCAGTAGGAAAAAAATTGAATACCACCACTGGTTACAGGATTCTATAACCTATCAGTGTTTGCAGGTTCCCCTCATATGCTTCACTGACTGGCCAGCTGCACTTCACACTATAGGACTGTAGGATTATGGATTTCCTGGAAGATTGATAATTCTGTGGCTGAAAAAAGTCTAAATTCCCAGCTGACAGGTCTACTCTGGTTGCAGATTGTCCAATCTCTCTTGCAGCCCAAGCTGAAATGGTCAGCAAGAGTGGGATCTGTTATTAGTCAATCAACCACCTCCATTGTGCTGATCCTCCATTGGGGGCCCAAGCCGACTGCCACAGCCATGTCTTTAGGCCCTTACGAAAAGATAGCAGGGTTGGGGTCAAGCCTTGATTTATGTCAAGAGAAAACAGAAAACACCATTTTAACAGAGAAACAATTATATACCAAAAAAATACATTCAGTTTGTTCTTCAGTGGGCTGAGGATGAGATGTCATAAAGCCATATTCCTTAAAAGTGTTCAGTGTCTTCATGCCATGGTTACAGGACGGTGCCACCAAGCCCCTTATTACACCCTCAATATATGGGAAAGCTGTCTAGATTCTACCCTGGGAAACAACCTTGACAGCATAGGAAGAAGCAGGAAAATTTGCTTTGTTGTGGAATATGAGATAGCAACATGTGACAATTTAAATTCTCGGCTATCAATTAGGTAAGCCCAGAGGTGGGTTCCTCCCGGTTCGGACCGGTTCGCCCGAACCGGTAGCGACCCGCTGGTGATGTCATGGTGATGTCACAGATCCGGTTCGGTCGGTGCTGGTCCGTGGATGCCGGCATCTTTTTTTTATTTTTTTAAAAAAATTTCTTCTGCGCATGCGCAGAAGCCGAGTTTCCGGCACTGCGCATGCGTCGCCATCTTGTTTTCAGCTTTTTTTATTTTTATTTTTTTGATTTTTTTGCACTGTGCATGCGCACCCACAAGGCGCAGCCACACGGCGCGGGAGGAAGCGAACTGGCAGCAAGGTAAATTAGAACCCACCCCTGGGTAAGCCGGCATCAAGTGATCAAGTGGGATAGTTGGATTTGTCAGCAAGTTCTGGTATCCACTGAAGCTGCAAAAGGAAAAGTGCCAAATGAATCATGGCACAAATTATATTTAAAAAATGGGGAGAAATGGAGGTTTGTGTGCTAATGTTTGAAACATCAGTACTGGAGCAAGTGATTTTGGAAGAAACATATGGCAATATCAAAAGCCTTTTCTGACTTACAGTTTATTGAATACTCTAGTTCTAAAATCAATGAAAGGGTAAAGTACTCCATAGCGCGGTGAAAATATTGTTGGGATGGTCAACTTATATTTTTTCTGCCAGCTCTCCATCATTTTAATATTATTTTTGGACCCAAGAGCTGCAGAGCATATATCTGGGAACCTAACAACATAATTTGTTTTTTATCTTTGTAAGCTGCCCAGAGTCACCGAGAGTGAGTTGAGCAGCTATATAATTTTTAAAAAAAATAATAAATAAATGCAAAAGAGGGTGCAGAAATTGTCAACTGTTCAGTTTTGCTTTGTTGTTATTGTTGTTGTTTTATTATGGGTTAGACCAGTGGTTCCCAAAGTGGGTGGTCACGCCCCCTGGGGGGTGGTGGGATGACTTGGGGGGCACTAAGAGGCAAGGGGGGCAGCAGGGGGCGCTAAGAGGCAAGGGGGCGGCAGGGGGCTCTAAGAGGCCACATGGAAGGCAGGAAAGCATGTTGGGGCAGCGGGGAAGGGAGGTAGCAGCCTAGTCCTTTCCCTGCAGCCCTGCCATGCTTGGCGGACTTCCACGTGGCCTTCCCAGTGGTCCCCCATGCCCGCTTGCCTTCTGAGGTCAGCATCCAGCCCGGCCCGGCCAGGCCAGTGGGTGGGTGGGCGGCCCTTGGTAGAAATGCAGACGCTGAGAGGGGCGGCGGAAGGGCAAGTGGATGTCCCGGGGCTGCTGCACATGCGGCCACCCCGTTTCTGCAAAGGCAGAGGAGGGGGATGCTGTAGAAAAGGCCACCTTCCACCTGTGCCTCCCATGCTGGCTCCGCGGCACTTGGGGCTCCGAAGCAACCCACTGGCTTCTCACCCGGCCACCTGCCTGCTCTCTTTGCAGATCGGCCCAGCCGACCACCGGCGCCACTCTCGGAACTTGGCCTGCGGCGCCAGGTTTGAAGCCAGTGGGTTGCTTCGGAGCCCCAAGTCCTGCGGAGCCGGCACGGGAGGCACCGGTGGAAGGTGGCCTTTTCTACAGCATCCCCCTCCCCTCTTTAGATCGCCCTGCAGGGCTCTGCCTTTTCAGAAACGGGGCAGGCGGTTTGTACAGAGGATTGGCAGGGGGGATGGCCTGGCCCTCCAAATGCAGGGCAAGAGAAGACTCCGAGTTTCGCTTGGGCAGTCAAGCCAGATGGCGGAGGGATAAAGTGCTCGTTGGGGGCTTCAGAAGGGCAGAATGTGCTTCAGAATGTGCAGCTCCTGGCTCTAACAGTGAGTGACGTCAGTGAC
>QLTV01002693.1:2283571-2328854 GCA_003457575.1 Thermophis baileyi
GCCCCAGGTAGGACGTGCGTCTCACGGCCCAACATGTTCCACCTGCCAGAAATGAGTCTCTGTGAGACTCGTCCCGCCACCGCCGCTGCCTCGTGGAGCAGGACTCTGCAAGGCCTGTTGTGCCGTTGCATGCACCAACGGCAGAAGGACCCCAGCTGTGCCAGTATGATGAAGTTTGCGGCAGTCCTGCAGTTCGTGCATGCAACGGCACAACAACCCTTGCTGAGTCCTGCTCCGCGAGGCGGTGGCGGCAGGGAGGGGAGGCGAGGCAGCGGCGATGGGACATGCAGACCCACGCTCGCCGCCTACTGCACCCCCAAAATAATAAGCCCCCCCCCCCGATAATAAGGCCGAGGCCATATTTGGGGGGTCAAAAAAATATAAGCCCCTGTCTTATTTTCGGGGAAACACGGTATATGTAAAGCCTTTGTATATCACAAAAAATGAGTGAGAAAAAATAGAAATCACAATGACAATAATGAGGAGGGGGCTGTATTGTTTGTCAGTGCTGATGCACAGGCATTGCCCAGTATATACTTAAGATACACCTGCATGTTCTGTCTTGACAAAATCTTCAATAATGTAGCAATAGAAACATTTGAGAAGAATCACAATTTTCCAAATGGAAAAAAGCTTCTTAGGAATTCCACTTAAAAAACAACAACTGCTTTTTAGGACACCGTAGCCCAGAATGGCCTTAATGTGATGGAGAAAATAGAGGTTGACCCTAGAGAAGTAGAGCAGAGAAGAGAGTATTAAAACCTTCCTTTAATAACCTCCTTTAGCAAGATTCCTAACCCTGCCCTCAATTTTATTTTGCTTAGGAGAGGGGGGGGGGCAGCCTTGTGGAATCCTGTCTTGGTCATAGTTCCATCTTCAGCAGGTGAGATAAGGAGATAAACCGATGCTGGATGGAGCCAACACTGACCTTATCTCTCTTCTGCCTGAGGATACAGATGGTGTGGAAGAGTCTTGTAGGTATCATTCTGAAGCACAGATACTTGTACCCACAAGTTCATGTTGTTGACTGTGTAAAAAGCACATGTTTTCATGGAGAGAGACATTTTAGGCATACAACATACTCACTATAACAAGTATAAACCTTTTACTGTGAAGAAGAACATTTGTAAGTAACTGTGAAGTCTATATCTCTATATTGAACCCTGGCTACTTCCCAAAAAAGCCAAGAGACCATTTAGCAAAACTTTCAGAGGCGAGTTAGACATTGTATCTGGGGAAAGTAATGGATGGGATGAGGGCCAACAAGTTAAAGCTCTCTCTTGATCAATTGGGAGGATAAATGCAGGACATTCATCCGCTCAAAGTAGTTGTTGTTCATCCTGCTCTAAATGGGACTATAGTCCCTAAATAAGGGCTGGAAAAAAACACCCTCCGGTAGCCTTCGTCTGTCTTCCAGTCTGGTTTTCTGCTTGACCCTGTTCCTGAATTTGTAATAACAGCTCCCTTTGCAAGCAGCTCAGATGAATTGCCAATAAGTATGGTTCAGCCACTGTGTGCTTTTTCAACAAATAGATGGCCAATATCTGACAGAACCACCTTTGCAAATAGGGGAGACTATGTGTTTCGGCTGTCCATACATTCTTCAGTCGGGAAAAACATTGGGCAGGTGAACCTGCTCTAATATCCAGTGGGACACCAAAGGGCGTGGTCTTTCCTCTTCAGCTTGTATGGACTACTGCTGTTCATGCAGGAAAAGACAGGAAGCTAAGGCTCCCATTGACACAGCTGGCTCCCTGCTTCATCCTGTGTGGAGAAATGTAGGGTATTAGGGATGGGTCTTTAATGAAGGGGCAGAGACTTGCCCACCCGACCCCCTTAAGTTCTACCTCTGGATCATCCAACTTGCCCAAGCAGGGAGGAGATGGATCCGGTGTCTAGACTAGACATGATTATCTGCCCTGCTCTAAAAGAAATGTAAGTGTGTGTCCTCTCACGTCTAGCTAATTTCCAGATTGGCGGTGGATTTAAGTATTAACTGAAATTGTCTTTTTTTCTTTTATTGCAGACCTCCCTGCTAGTTTCTGTTGAAGTTTATAGTAGCTTATTTAATAATGAAAGCTGACAGTACATCGGTTTTCAAATCTGCTCTCTCTCTCTCCCTCTTTTTCTTTCTCTCTCTCTCTCTCTCTCACACACACACACACCTTTTTAGCTGAGCGGTGTGCATCTGTATTGTATAGAACAAAAGCTTTGTCTTCATGTTCCATTAAAGTACACTTGAGACCAATGGACTGGAAATTTGAAGCTGAATCTGGAGCCTGGAAGTCTGCAAAACATAATACAGATTTTCAAATGTATATAAACAGATATGACACTTACTTGAATGCACGCTTGTGAACGTTTTTATACATTTTACTTTTGTTGTGTAAGACCCAGCATTAAAATTTGCTGTCCTCACAAACTGCTTCAGATGAACAAAATGTGATGGGCTTTGATTTGGTTGGTTTACAGTAATTGATGAAAAAGAAATTATTTTGCTTTTACCTGTGTAACTGGTGTAACTTTGATGGTGCCACGTGTCGAAAAAAATGTTATCTAGAAAGAAATACATCACCATGTCCCCTTCTGAGCCGGTCTTATTTACCATGTAGTTTCTGGTACAAGGTCTCGGCTAGGTCTAAAGAAGCAGGATTAAAAACTTTAGAATATAATTCAACCCTCTAACCTCAATAGAGACCACATCTATTGATAGGCATTTGATTTCTCAGCAAGAAATTTGGGCTCATTACGTTTCATAATCCAGCCTTTAGAAAGAGAGAAGTGTATGCATGTGTGTGTGATTGTGTCTATGCAACTCTGGATAAGACACCAACTCATATATGAATTCCTGAATATGCTCACAGAACGTATCTTCCGTGTTCTTACGGCTTTCTCTCTCCCTTCTTCTTCAAGCTATTGGATCCAATACAGGTAGTCCTCCACTTACAACAGTTCATTTAGTGACCGTTCAAAGTTACAAAAGCACTGAAAAAAGAAACTTATAACCATTTTTCACACTTACGACCATAGCAGCATTCCCTTGGTCACCTGATCAAACTTCAGATGCTTGGCAACTGACTCATATTTAAATAAGTTGCAGTGTCCCAGAGTCATGTGATCCCCTTTTGTGACCTTCTGACAAGCAAAGTCAATAGAGAAGCCAGATTCACTTAACAACCTTGTTAATAACTTAACAACTGCAGTGATTCACTTAACAACTGTGGCAAGGAAGGTCATAAAATGGGGCAAAACTCACTTAACAACTGTCTCGCTTAGCAACAGGAATCTTAGGCTCAATTGTGGTCGTAAGTTGAGGACTATCCGTAGCAGCTTTCTCTGTGCAATATTGACCAGGAAAATTACACAGGAGAACCATGTCAACCTGCTGCTGTGCCATTTGCATCATCCCCATCTGGCAGCTGTAATTAAATTATAAACAAACCAATGTTCTTATCACAGATCTCCCTGTATAACTTAAACCTCAGCCTCACAATCATCTTTTGATGTGCATTAAGTGGAGATTGTGATTTAGCAAGGCCCGCAGTTTGCTTCACAGCTTGAGCTAGTTTAAATATCATAGGTTGCTGAAAGATGAAATCAAAGATACATTACTTCAAATTTGGCCTTGCTTCAGTTCTTAAGTATTAGCCATTGACTGAAATGGGCGGCCGTAGAAATTGAAGAAATAAATTATAAAATAAAACATAAAAGAATAAATAAATTAGCACTCTCATAGATTAAGGTTTATTTCTCCAATTTAAGTGCAAGTAACTCAGAAGAACTGACTCTTCCTCACCCTGGTAAGAAGCCCATCATGTCCTGTGACCAGAATCAGTCAGTCTGATTGTGATGTGGGTGATGATGGGGTGAAGCCTTCTCTTCTTTTCTCCATCCAGTCCATTGGTCTCTCCCCTTTCGTTTCTCTCTGAAGAAATGATCACAAATGGGAGAAAAGCTTGTCAGTTCGATCCTCAGTGAAACTTTCCCGTGAACCTGTGGATGCTTCAGGAATGGCCTGCTTCTTTTGTGGAAAGTTATGGGATGATCAGATGTCACCTCCTGTTTATATTATTTACATATTCATTTTTTTCTTAAATACAAAAACCCACCTCCTTTGATATTACTAAGAGCCATCAATTAATAGTTCTCAGCGGTGGAGAGCAGGGAAGGTAATGGTAAAGGAAATTGAAAGGCTCAAGGACAAGAGGAAGGAAATGATTGAACCATTTCATGCCGTACCTATTCATAGTGAACAAAATGATGCTTCATGCGGGAGGAAATTAAAGTAAAATATAAAAGCCACCCCCAACTCTCATGAGGGCAGTGCTACTGAAAAGTATAGAAATTAGAGGACTAAAACGCTCAGCACGCCGAACAAAGTGTTTGGTGAGAACGGTACAAAAAACAAGAGTAAAATCATCATTTTACTGGAATTCCAGGCATTTAAAACTGAGGCGCCTGGAAACAGACATGGTGCTTTAATAAACTGCAGATAGCGACTGTTTATGCTACCTTCCAAAGCGTTGCCTAGTCCTAATATGACTAATATGCAAACGTGTTCTACCTGGCATTTAGGTCCTTGGGTTTAGGAAAGGAAAATGGACTTCATTCGACATTTGTTTCCATGAAATGGATGTGAAAAAGAGGACAGCTATGCATCTCGGGTTTAGTGTTGATCCTGCACAGCATGGAAAGGCAGATGCTTAGGCCAGAGAAAAGGTGCTGTAAAACGTGACTCAGTTGTAATGGTTCCTGGGTGGAATAATACATTCCTGCATTGCTCAGGTTGAACTATTTGGCCTGGAAGCAAGACTGAGCTGCAGGCAGGTGAGAGGGGATCTGGCCATTAGTTCTCAGCAGGTCCGGGCAAGGTTGGAGAATGTAGTTGCTTATCTTCCCTCACCCATAAACATTCCTGCTGAGCCATGCATCTGTTCCTTAGATAAAGTCATGCCATTTGAATTCCAGCTGGAATGGACAGGAATAACAAACTCAGGTGCCTTGCAGGGACTATCAAGAAACAGGGACAAAGCTCAACTGAAGCCATTCTTAAAATCAACAGAAAGACTCTGATGAAGAACATGCATGATCCTTACGCCCAGCATCCAAAGAAGTGGCTGGGCTACAAATGCCACATAGGCCTTTGTGTGCTAAGTTAAGGTCAAGATGGGTCAGCCTGAGAAGAAATACTGTCTCCAACCGATGCCCAACGGAGTGGCTAGTCTGTGCTCTGTTGTTTTGCCCCCTTGCCACTGCAGGTGACCAGACAGGAATTTCTACCAGGGTGGTGGGTCCTAATTCTTTCTTTTCTTTTTCTTCCCTTAGGTTGCAGTGGGTGAATAACTATTAGAACAAACAAGGACTCTGTTAAACAAGCAAAATCTAAACACGAACAATGAGCCACCAAAGAAAATAACCAGAAGAGAAGGGGGAAATAATCACAACAAAAAGGCATGCTTTGTTGTGGTTTAGTCATTTAGACTTGCTGACGGTTCATGTCCTGTTGCACTTTCTTTTTTTTTTTGCCAGAACTGTAATTGCTTCTTTTTAAACTTATGCTTGTATCATCAGTGATATATTGATCATCTTCTCTACTGTCAATCTTTCTTTTTATTTTGCCTTTGAATTTTCCAAGCATCAGGGGCTTCTCCAAAGTCACTGTTACTGCTTCCAGTGAACCCTCTGGTTTTTTCTTAATCTAGCTTTGAATGATTTGTTCCTGTTGTGGTCTAAGGGTTTCTCAACAATTTCCTGCAGCACCTCAGTTCAAAGGCATCTCTTACCCTATATTCTGCAGAGTTTCCAGAAAAGGAAACACATTTACACTTTGTGAAGGGTTATGTCTGTGGCTTCTGACTAGATCACGGTGGAGAGTCATGATGTAAAGGGACATAGGGGTATCACCAAACAAAGGATAAATGTGCAAAGTCAAAAGAATAAAATCCTCCCAGATGCTGCTAAATTATTGGTTCATTCCATGTAATGATGTCTTACCATGTCTGTAAGGGGCGTGCCTACTGTCCCTGTCCTACTGTCCCCATTTATTCGTATCCATTTCATGTATTCATAATCATGTTTATACTTATATTTTGTTATCTTATACATGCTTCACAAACAAATAAAATAACATAAATAAAATGTAACCTAGTGACAAGCATAACAATGAATGCAGGACTACTTTTTCAGATTTTTGGTTTTTTTTTTAAATTGCATTACAATTTGACAATCGTGTGAATGTCACTTTCAGTCTATTGGTATATTGTTAGCTTGCATTCTTATATTTGGTTATATTTCTTGGCTGGATTTAGAGAAGACTTCTTCCCCAACAACAAAATCTGCTTCAGCCCCAGTTACTAATGTCTGGTTGCTTGGGTTTATTATTTTTTTTGTGCTTGAGGGACAAAATATAAGAGGAGCAGGGAGAAATAAATAAAAAAAATTATGCACAGTACATTGAATAAATCACATCCCTCTCCTTGTTCTGATACACTGACAGCTATGTTTGTTATACATGTTGTCTCTACCATGGAATTTAGCTTGTTCAGGAATGAAGCAAAGAGCAAATTATAACTTCTTTATCTTGTTCTGAGAAGACCAAACTGAACTCATGGAGGGACCATCTTTTATGGATTTGTTAGTTACAGTTCTCGGAATGATCTGAGCAGTAATAGATGAGCACATTGCTTATTTGCTTTTAACCCAAAATTCAGAATGATTTTAAAGTCGTGCGTTGCACGACACATTCAGCTATGTGCCTCATGTAGTAAATGAACCCATAGTGCCATTTTTACCACCAGCATACAGAGATCTTTAACCAGGGGTCCTCAAACTTTTTAAACAGGGGGCCAATTCATGGTCCCTCAGACAGTTGGGGGGCCGGACCGGCTGTGTGGGCATGGCTAGGTGGTCATGTGACTGGGTGGGTGTGGCCAATTTAGCAGTCCATTTTGCCAATTTAGCAGTCCATTAAACAATACACACAAATTAAGCTTCAATTTGTTTTGCTCCTGGGGGTGTTTTATTTCCTTGTGTTTGCATGTTGCTCTTTTGGTTGACTTTTCTTTTTACTAGATCGTTTTTTCAGTTGTTTAGGAGTCTAGTGGTCCACTTCAGGAAACTCAGTTTTGCAGCAATTCTTCTCAGCTCCAAGGAGCTTGAGAAATCTGTCTCTCTTCCTGTCTCTCCCTCTCTCTCTCTCCCTCTTTCTCTCTCTCTCCCTCTGTCTCTCTCTCTCTCTTTCTCTATCTATCTTCTGGAGGCGGGGGGGGGGAAAAACAGGCGCCAAAAACGGGCCGTTTTCACCCATTTTTTGGCCACCTGGGGCGTCTATGTGCCCCATTTTTCACCTCCCCCCCCTCCAGCAACATTCTTCAGGCCAAAATTGTTGGCCTTACCTTTCAGTTCCAGCCCGCGGGGCTCGCGAAGGTAAGTCCTGTGCTTGGCCGAAGGGTGGGCGGGGTGATGTGGGCGGGGCATATTCGTGGTCCTGCGCAGGTTGGATTAATGGCTTTGGTGGGCCACATGCGGCCCGTGGGCTGTAGTTTGTGGACCCATGTCTTTAACAGATGTTTCTGACATACTGTGTCATGTAGAGCCCAAATAGCTACAGACCTTGGATGCCAGTTACTGACATTAAACCAGATGCCCTGCTGAAAAATGACTGTAGGTATAATATCTAGTTTACAATGATCCAGTCATTTATAAGTATGGTGGTCATTTCAGATCCGTACAACAGCCTGGTTGAAAACCCAGGTGGGGAGAGCTTGTTTATTGGAGTTTCATAACAGACTGTGTTCTGTGAACAAAGTCACTGGTATTTTGAACTGGCCTGTTCTTCCAAATGGTCACACATCACTCCTATTTCAATAAGCATAGATATTGGCTTTTCTTTGACCAAATAATTCAATTTAGCCATCTCAGCAAGTTCCATCATCTTCATCAACCATTCCTCCATTGTGGGTAGTCCCAAATCTTTATCTGTGCATACAATTATCTTGCTGCAGTTATCATGTAGAAAAACAAGATTGCATGACTTTCCCTCCCAAAAAGTTTGTTCCTCAATCCCAAAGGAAAAATCTCTGGTCTTTAATCTTTGAGATCCCCTAAATCAATGTATGTATTTGAAGCCAACATTTTCTTGGTTTTTTTTTTTTTTTACATATCCACCAAACATGATAAAATGTCTCTTCTTCTTGTTCACATCTCCAGCATATCATTTCTATTTTCAGTACCATATATTAGAAGAGTCTATGTTCCACATTAATGTGGAGTCCCTCAACTATTTTAAAGGAAAAAACTGATAAAGCTATGTGTCATGCTCACATCAATGACAACTTAATCCATCATCTCCAGATTATGTTCCATAGGGGTTTCATAATTGCGATAAGAAAGAAGCAGGAACATTTTTAAAAGACAGTTCAGGTATTTTATGTTCAGTCAGCATCAAATAAACTGTGGACCAAATGCTTTAATCAGTAATAAATACAGCAGATATTAGACTATTCTGAGCATTTTAAACAAAGAAACTATGGCTGACATCTCTCAAGTCCCTATAGTTCTGAAAATCTAGAGCTCAGTGATTGTGTACCTGCAGTGTGAAACAGACTGGAGTTTATTGGTGGAAGTAGTTTCATATAGATGCTAAATAGGTTAGGAAACAAATCCCATGACTTAGTTGCCCCAGAGCAGCTTTACAAATTTCAGTACCATCCTCTGGAAGCCACCAATCATGTAGTTGCAGAATCTACTATAATGGATAATGCTCTCAGCTCTACTTTAGACAGTTGATCAAGTATTGAAAACAGGTGAGGGCTATGAGAAATGCAATAAGTTGTACTCTCCCATCTTTCTCATAACAGAATCCCACAAGATTGCCAGATCAGTTTCATGCACTTGTCAACTAGTTTGCAAAAAGATTTAACTGGAACTGGTGATAAAGTGAGTGAAGCCCTCTCCATTTCTCACCCGACTTGAAAATTTCACCAAAAATAATGTTTGGTGTATGTTTGTGAACAGATTATATGGGACCTCCCATGCATATCTCTCTTTTGCATTTCTTCTTATCCCAGGCAAGAAGTCTGGATGATGATGATGATGATGATGATGATGATGATGATGATGATGATGATGATGATGATGATGATGATAACAGTAGCACTTAGCACTTAGACTTATATACCGCTTCACAGTGCTTTACAGCCCTCTCTAAGCGGTTCACAGAGTCAGCATATTGCCCCCAACAATCTGGGTCCTCATTTTACCCACCTCGGAAGGATGGAAGGTTGAGTCAACCTTGAGCCGGTGAGATTTGAACTGCCGAACTGCAGCTAGCAGTCAGCTGAAGTAGCCTGCAGTACTGCACTCCACTGCGCCACCTCGGCATGATGATGATGATGATGATGATGATGATGATGATGATGATGATGATGATGATATGGAAAGAAATTATGGGGGACAATTTCCTTCCCAAATGGGATGGGTCTATGTCCTAGAGGAGAACAGAAGTTCTCTGATCTCTGATCTCACTCATATAAAGAATTTTTGCTGGTAGAACTTCTTACAGGCCTCTGACTGATGACTTTGAAACCTCCTGCCAATCACAGTGGATGATGGAGACAGTAGGACAGGGATGGTAGGCACGCTGGTACGCTTATGCACGCCCCTTACAGACCTCTTAGCAATGGGGTGAGGTCAACAGTAGACAGTCTAAGGTTAAAGTTATGGGGGCTTGGGGATGTAACAACAGAGTCAGGTAGTGCATTCCAGGCGTTGACCACTCTGTTACTGAAGTCGTATTTTCTGCAATCGAGTTTGGAGCGGTTTACCTTGAGTTTGTTCCTGGTCTTAGATGGACCAATGGGCCAAAATGCAATATGGCTTCATATGTTCATAAGCAGCTATCTGCAGCTGAAGATATGAGAAGCTTATGGTCACCAAGAGAAAGAGAGAGAACACAAATTAACAGGAACTCATAACAGAATGAGATATGACTTTGTTTTTTCATCCCTTCAAGCCTGCCTTGTCATACATTTCTCTGCTAAAGGAAAGGCTACCTAGCAGACCTTGTCAACAAGTTGAGCAAAAATTGCAGGGTAAATTCTTATACCTTCAAACTCCACCAGATCCTGGAAACTCATTCTGTAAATATGCATCTGTTGCAAAAACAGAGGCCAGCCAGTGGGTTTCACCTCGGTGACTGGATACAGCAGGTATTTGGTTTGAAACACTGTTTGAATCATTAGGCTCTTGAGTGTCACACAATTGTTCCATTACTAGAGAGTTTTTATTAACCTTCTGTCCTTTTTTGTAAGGCAGGATGTGGGTGGGTAGAGAGCCAGGCCCGGAGATGTCTCTTAATGACTCAGAACAATGACCTACTGAGTATAAACTGGTTGGGCCAGTCCGTGGCAGAGCTGCTGCAGGAGAGTTCAAAGACCCAATTACATGTTAAAAGGAAATGCAGCCTAGCTACAAAACTGCAGCTCAATGCCTTCCAGCAATAACAACGACTTTTGAAACACAAGGTAGTTTAACTCTTGGATTCCCCAGACTTCAGTCTCCTTAATCAGGGGTTTAGGGAGAAAGTTTTTGCTTTCAAATGGACAAATTCTCTACATTCTGAAATGACAATGGCCCTTCTTGAATGTTGAGAAATACCACTCTTGGGAGGCCTTAGGGAGCAGACATCATTCAGTCATACCGAAATGGCAATACTTGTAGAGATAGAGAGAAAAATTAAGCAACACACATCCTGGATTTCAGAAACAGAACAACAGAGTTGGAAAGGTCTTCTAGTCCAAACCCCTGCACAGGCAGAAAACCCTATACCTCCAGTGATGGAGCACCCACAAGGTCTGCAGGCAAGCTGTTTCACTGATTAAATGTTCTGTTAGGAAATTTCTCCTCAGTTCCAGGTTGCTTCTCTCCTTGATCAGTTTCCATCCATTGCTTCTTGTCTGCCTTCAGGTGCTTTGGAGAATAAATTGAGCTCTCTTCTTTGTGGTAGTCCCTTACATATTGGAACAGCACTCAGCTCTGTCTGTCCAGAACATCCTGAGACATTGAAAAGTGTATCATACTACCTGGGCATATGTAAAGTGCAAACCCTTGAAGCAAATTGGGATCCCAAAGGATCTCTGATAAAACCAGATTAAACAATTGTTTAACAGTCTGGACTATCTACTGAGTCTAAACTCACCCTGAACATATACCAAAAAAAAAAAAAAGCTGTTGCTAATATGATGCCTACTGAACTATATGCAGAATATGCAGCAGTAGGACTTTCCTTAAATATACAGCTGGAACATTGAACAATCTTGCAGTGAGATGCAGAAACAATGCTTGTCTTAAACAACTGGCCCAGCATATCCAAATTCTTTTCTCTGCCCTCAATCTTGACCTCCAGCTTTTGCAAGCTAGTTTAAACACACATATACACACACCAACACCTGACTCTTCCAACAGTTTTCAACTTCCACTCTCCACCTGTCAGGCACTTCACATCTGCCAATCATTCAACCTAATTTATTTTTTCATGCATTCCTCTCTTTCTCCTGCCTCTTAAAAAGTTAAATGCAGTAGAGTGCCACAAACTATGACTAAAGACTGCAACCTACTGATAACAGCCTTCTGCCCAAAGGGATATAGGGAAACACTGGAAATATCCAAGCCTGAAATGGGTAGCTTTACAGCTTGTAGCCACTGAAAACTATATTTCCGTAGCTCTTGAGTTCTATTCTGTCAGTATATTTAAATTCCCCCTTTCGTTGTTGGGATGGGCAAAAGGCGAAGGCTCTCTCACCTATCTCTCTCTCTAGTGAGGATTTACTCAGATTTTAAGGATAGTTTCAGTCTTGCAACTGTTACAGACACAGCAATTACAGAAGTTTTCTTAACTGCTGTTAAACAAAATATTATTTTAAAGTATATTCTATTGATTGAGATGAAGACACTGCTGCTCTGTTCCCACAGCTATGTCTTATTAGATGAATAAAGGCAATATTAAGGAAATAATGAGGCAGATTATTTCCTTAATATTGCATGCCCATAATTGTCATTTGTAAATATCAATTGCTTAATTACAGGCACATAGAATAAAACCCAACCCCTTTAAGTGGATATATAACGCTAGGTACCTGTAAATTTTTACCTGTGTGGTACCTATATACTAACTTATCAGCCCTTATGGATGCTTGCAATTACAGTAATGTTTTTCCCTCAGTCAAGTTTAAAGATTTATTTAAAAATACTGTAGTTCCAAATAACTCAGATACTATATTCTTCCTTAGACGCAAGGGAGAAACAATTTTGTTTTATGGCACATATTTCTCTTTTTAAAGATTCTAAATTGCAATTGCTACAATGATGTAATAATGTACTGTAGGAAACAGCAGATACCAGCATCCGATATATTAGTATATTTCATTTCATTAAGACTCGACAGTTGAAATGTCTATTTTATCCTCAGGCACCTGTGTGTGGGGAGAGGGAGAGTCAAAAAAAAAAAAATCAAGATGGCACCATGAAGTTGAAGCCCTGCACTCTTTTTATTGCATTGCATGTACAATCTAGGTAAAAATGGGCAGGACTCTCATGACCACATCCACCATCTTGATTATATAATATAAACTGGCAACAAACCCCACTCCTTACTAGCACTGATGATGTTACTTAGTTTGGGTAATGAAACGTCCACAAGAAAGCAAGCAAGTTCAGAAAGCACCAAAAAGCCCTCATTTCAACCCTGAGCTATAAATATTCTCCTTTATTGATACTATCTTGATTCTTTGTAATCTCTTCACCCTGATATCCACCCTGATATCCATTAAATTAAATGTTATATGCAAATGAGGTAATTGCTCCCACCCACCCCGTTTTTGATGCAATCATCTGTACTTTTTTTTCCTCTGTGTTGTGAGTTCCCCGTAACCTTCGATGAAACTGCAGGTGCTGTACTTCAGATGTTGTGCTTCTGAGGCTCACCAGCAAATCCAACCCCCAAAGTCAGCATGTATCCCATATCAAAATTGCTCACACAAACACAACTACAGCGAGTTCTACTGCATTCTCTTCAACACGCATCAGACAAAGTCACCTAGGCTTCTGGCAAGATATATTATTCATCATGCACACATTGCTACCAATGACTTGCTGCAGGGGTGGGTTCCAACTTACCTCGCTGCCGGTTCATTCCCTCCCATGTGCATGCGCAGTAACAAAAAAAACAAAAAAACAAAAACAAAACAAAGCCGAAAAAAGATGGCGACTGCATACACAGTGCCGGAAGTCGGCTTCTGCGCATGCTCAGAAGGAAAAAATAAATTCAAAAAAATTAAAAATAAAAATAAAAAAAATTCAAAAAAAAGATGGCGCCCCCACGGACCGGCACCGACCGATCCGGTTCGGTGATGTCATCATGATGTCACCAGCAGGCCACTACCGGTTCGGGAGAACCAGTCCAAACCAGGAGGAACCCACCCCTGACTTGCTGGCAAAAAGAGAGAGGGCCAGTTCAACAATGCGCATCATAATTCGTCCGCCAGGGTCTCCTGAAAAAACTCTGATCCGTTTTATTCATTTAAAACTACATTTAACAAATCAAGAGTCCTATCCCCACAACAAAAGAAAGTTGATGAGGGCAGCAGTGGGTTTTGTTCAGCAGCAAGTACTCTGTAGCTAGCTTAGCTCTGTTTTCATGTAGGAAAGCGTCTCCGCTCTGTGTAATAGCAGTTTGACACATCTGCCAATGCGCGCTAAGGCCACCTAATTATGTATCAATGAAATTATATGTTTACTTTGCACTAGCTTGTCACTCCCAGCTCTCAATTATTTTACAGCCACAGTCTTTCCTGCGCTACTATCAGACTATGCTTAGAACGGAAGCCTGCTGAATCTGTCATATGCAGTCACTACCTTTCATTTAGCCTCTGATCTCTGTGTGTAGATGGAAAACGTTCACTTCAATCCTTGCTCAATCATAAAATCAAATTTTACGTGAAACAGCATCACTCTCTCAGCCACTTATCTATAGTATTAGGACATACCATGGAAGGTTCTCGTATAAATTAGAAGAGATAAATTAGAGGGATAACACATGTGGATGCCCAGGAAGATCATTATATGAACATTAGTGTTCAACTGGCATTGAGAAGTCTCAGGTTCTAGTCCACCTTCAGCCTTACCTTAGAAGCTCATGGCATAATTTGGGGCCAATCACTCCCTCTCAATCCAACCTACCTAACAAGATTTTTGCTTTGAGGAAAAATAGGAGGAGGAAGCACTACTTTCAATAGGATTTTCAATAGGAGAGCCAGTTTGGCCTAGTGGCAAAGGCTCCAGGCTAGGGAGGAGGAGACCATGAGCTCTATTCCTGCCTCAGCCATGAATGCCATTGGGCCAGTCACTCTCTCTCAGCGCAACCCACATCACAGGGTTGATGTTGTGGGGAAAATAGGAGGAGGAAAATGGGTTGGAAGGTGTTTAACACCTTGAGTTATTTATAAATAATAAATGTTGGATATAAATAAATAAATATTTTTTTTTTAAAAAAAATCACATCAAAAAAGCATAGAATGGGGAAAAAGAAAGGAAATCTCAGCCCAGTGCTCTCAAACTGGATCACCCCATGTCCCCCAGTGTCTAGAGAGCATTGGATGGAAAGCTTATACTAGCCCAATAAAGCTTTCTTTCCTTGCATCTGCTATTATACCCAAATTAGAAACAGAAACAAATAATGTCTTCTAATTTTGTTACTATGAATGTAATTGGGAAAATAATCTAATTTATATCTATGTAGCAGTAGTGGGTTCTAAAACCCGTTGCTACCGGTTCGCGCGCGCGCGATGCTTCTGCGCATGTGCAGAAGCGTTCCGGGTGGGTGGGCGGAGCCTCCCGCCGCCACTGCTACCGGTTCTAAGAACCGGGCCGAACCGGGAGCAACCCACCGCTGCTATGTAGGCATTATTAAAACATAAAGGTATTGTGAATCTCTCTATGACATTAAAAAAAAATAAGATAAATAATTTAAGTGAAGATCTGCGGCTGAAATGGGATCTCTGCTGATTTTTTTCATTTGGAGTTGAGGAAGAGCTTGTTCCATCCTATAGATATTTGTGGATGTGTTTGAATCCACATATCTCAGTGCTTGTACTTAACAACTGTTCAAAATTATGTAACAGGACTCTACTAAGGTATGCTATGCCTCAAATTGAACTGTAGCTTGTCTGTTCTCACTGAGGGCTAAGAGAAATGCAACTCCCTTTACAGCAAGAGAAGCTACCTCTTGATCTGCCACTGAGTTATCATGGCGGGACAAGTGTTGCTTCTCTTCCACATTCTTCAAGAGAAGTGACTGAGGAAAGTTAGCCTATCGATGCCCTTTTGGTCTCTCATCACAATAAGGCCTGTGACTTCTTGTCTTTTCAGGGCCTACTCTGCTTCAACAGAATTGCAAGTTGTAAAGTGACCATTGATTGGTCAAGAAAGAAAGGAGAGGTACACGTGATGAGCATCAGTCTTGGTAACAGAAAATTCAGAAACTCTGTCTTCTCTCTATCTGAGCTACACATTTTTACCTAGACAGGATTATGGGGCTTGTCAGGTGAGGGAGAGACAACAATAAAGGCAGGAAATGTGCAAGCAGATGCAGATGCATATACAAACAGACCAGCGGTGGGTTGCTTCCGGTTAGGCCTGGTTCTTAGAACCGGTAGCGGCAGGGGCGGGAGGCTCCGCCCATCCGGCCGGGACGGGTTTTAGAACCCACTACTGAAACAGACACAAACAGACACACACTCACAAACAGATCAATAGCTGCAAATAAACAGCAGCTTGGGTACAGTTGGATGGCTTAGGGCCTCTAACTGTTGCTAGACCAGGGGTGGGTTCTAACTTACCTCGCCGCCGGTTCGCTTCCTCCCATGCTGCGTGGCCATGCCTGGTGGGCACGTGCACGCTTTGCATGCGCAGTGCCAAAAATTCCAAAAAAATTCCAAAATAAAAAGCCAAAAACAAGATGGCGGCGCATGCGCAGTTCCAGCAACTCAGCTTCTGCGCATGCACAGAAGAAGAAGAAATTAAAAAAAAAATCCCCCCCTAAAAAAATCCCCCCAAAAATGGCGGCATCCACGGACTGGCACCGACCAAACCGGCTCCATGACATCACCAGTGGGTTGTTACCGGTTCGGGCGAACCAGTCCAAACAGGGAGGAACCCACCTCTGTGCTAGACTACATCTCCAGCACATTCAGTCAGCACAAACAATTCTGAGGGATATTGGGAATTGTAGTTCATCAACATTTCTTAGCCCTGAGCAAAAGAAACTGAGAGGGGCATCCTTAATGTTTCAGGATTGCCAGGCATTCAACCAATTTCAAATACTTTTTTTAAAGCTGATACTTAGAAGAAAAATTACATAAAATTTTACTTCACTGAATTTCATTTGCATAGTGGTAATACAGTACTCTGGGCAAATGCTTGTATAATTATTTAGGTCATCATGAAATAGAATTATTTTTTTAAAAAAATGTTGATTGATGGTGCTTTTTATTTTTCAACCTCTTTCTCCCAGTTATAAGAAAGCTGACATTTGATATAGGAAAATCAAGATTTTGAGCCCTATGTTGAAGAATAATGAAAGCTGAATAAGTTTTGCCATTCAAGATTTTTTTCCCCCTCCTTAAGAAAAGCTGCTTTTCCTAGGGCCCTTCCAAATCTATCGGATTATATCTGCATCGAATGATGGAAATTATCATTCAACATATATGGACAGCATCAGGTTGAGAAATGCTGAACCAGGAGTCCCTGGACAGGAATCTAGAGACCTCCCAATAAATAGTCAAGCTTAAGCAAGTCTGGTTTCCCTCACTTTTCAAATGGTTGAATTCTGCTCTCCAAAAAGGGAGGCCTTCATAGATTGATTAAAACCAGAACCAAATATTTCCTACTAGCACCACTAACCTGGACAAGAATTAGACTCAAGAAATCAGGCCAACAGGCTATTGCCTAGAGCAGGGGTGTCAAACTCGATTTCATTGAGGGCAGCATCAGGGTTGTGTTTGACCTCGGGGGAGTGGGGTGGGTGTGGCCAGGGTGGGTGTGGCCAGCTCGACATCACTCATGTAATGGCGGCCTAAGTGCTCTGCCAGCGAAAACGGGCTCCCGAGCTCCGTTTCCGGTTGCGACAGCCTCCTACAACCCTCCGTCAGCGAAAACGGAGCTCGGGAGGGCCGCACACGGCTCTCCCCAGCTCCGTTTTCTCTGGCAGAGGCACCGCGGGCCGATCCCTCACTGTTTCCAGGGTGGCCTCGCGGGCCAGATCTAAGCACCCTGCAGGCCGGATCCAGGCCGCGGGCCTTGAGTTTGACACCCCTGGCCTAGAGCATCTCTCTTTAAAGAGACTTTACAATCACCACTCCTGTATGACTCAGGGCAAAAAAAACCCCCCAGGGCCTCTCCTTGCAACGGGCAGCTGCAGACCATGGAGCCAAGCACCCCCATCGGCACCTTCCCTATCCACAGTGCCCACCCTCTTTTGCTCTCCTGCCACTGCTGGCAGCCCTGCACATTGCTGTGCTTGGGTTTGGCACGTCTCACACACAGTGAAAGAGAGCTGTAAGATGAGCTCAGTCCAATTCCAGAGATTGGGAGTTTGGTGCCACTGAGTCAGAGGAGAGGCGTGCGGGAACTGGGTGGAAGGGAGAGAGAGGCTAAAAATATCACAGAAGAGCAACACACAAGGAGATCTGCTGGGTGGAAAACACAGTCAGGCAAGGGCAGGTAAAGACACCCAGAAGAGACTGTCTCTCGCTGTTTAATTCCTGTTAAATATCCAACCAAACGTAAACCCCAATTTGCTGGGATTACCGTTCCCGAGGGCCAGGATGTCCAGTAGCAACAAGCTATGAATTTAGACTAGGTTTTCTACTAGGCAGGAACCCTATCATTCAGTACACATATCAGGAAACACACTGATGTGCCTATTAATCCTCAGCTACTTCTAACTATTACTGCTCAAACCACACAATCTCACACTTGATATCAAGGCATTTGTTACAATATTCTGTTTCACAACATCCGAACAATGAAATGTTGTTGTTTTTTAAATAAAGCCTGTATCTAGGAGTTTTGTAGCAGAAGGGAAACTGGGAGGTGGGATAGGGGAGTAACTGTACTCATGACCGTAGCCAGAGGAATGATGATCCGGCATCATAGACGTCTAAGCTTGTTCCTGGAGATTAGGACCCAGATTGATCACTCAGTAGAGCAAAGTTCGGTTGGAGAAGTTAAGAGATTCTTTAACCGCAGCAGGAAAAGTCAGTCGTAGGTGCAGAAATCCCAGGAATACTGTACAGTCTTTCCCTCTACACGATGCCTCCTCCTCTTATGCTTTTGAGCACTGAGCACTTAATCTGGAGCCTTCTTCAAAGCACCCTATCTCTCCCTTGCTATTTTCTTGCTGTCTCAATGGCTCTTTTTCGCTTGTACACTTAACTCTGATTGTCTTCAGTTTCTACTTGGGAAGACCACACAGGGAAGGATTTCTGCATCTTTTGGTAACGGGACAGAAGAGTTACACCTGCTGAAGGGCTTGACTTCTGCACAACTGTTAAAACTGTAGGAACTTTTGCCCTTAGCTATCTCTTCTCTCCTCCTATTATCTGATGCACCAGCCCCATGTCCCACAGCTGCATACCAGCCCAAACTTAGGATTCTACTTCTACCCCAAAGCTGGTAATGCAGAAGAAATCAATGTTACCTTTGCTCCTGGGGCTTGACAGAAGCTTATTGATAATTTTTTTCCCCCACTCTCTGGGAAGGTTGTGTTTGCTCAGCTGCTGGCAGAGGAAAATACATTGTTTTTGTGGAGAAAGAATGTAGCAGTGTGGGAACAGGTGGCAGAGAGATACAGGGGTGACTCGGTGTGTGTGTGTGTGTGTGTGTGTGTGTGTGTGTGTGTGTGTGTGTGTGTGTGTGTGTGTGTGTGTGTGTGTGTGTGTGACAGCACTGCAGGTCAGGAGGAGTTCTCTTCAAACCAGCAAGAGAGATTGCCTGCTCCTCTCCAGAATGACAGGAGCAATTCAAACATCCTGTAGAAAGTGTGTCTCCCATTACTACTGTAGTTCCTGCTTTGGAAAAACGTGTAGACTTTGAAATTCTGACACAATTGTTAAAGGCAGCGAACAGCATTTATCCTTAGCAAAGGAGATTCTTGGAGGTCAATTTCTTTCTCTTGCAATGTTTTCAACAATGGCTGTTATGACAGCCTTCTTCCTATTTGTGTTGAAGGGAGAAGCGCTGCCAAGGGCTGCTTAGCTGGCCAACTCCCCTAGGCAGTCTACTTGTATTCCTCTGAAAAGATGAAGTGATGGATTCTCTTATTCACGGAAATATTTACTGGATCCTCTTATGCTTCCTACTGCCATGGGATTAGATTAACCATAGTGAGTTTAACACCAGAGTCAGCATTGGAAAAGGGCAGCAGGGAAGGATCCAGCATTCCTTAGACTGTGGGTCTGTGGCAGTAGCAACTGGGCCTGCGCCTGCATGCATAGCTAGACAATGGCAGCATTGAGATGGGGATATTTCAAGAATCTGCTTGAGATCCTCAGGCTGCACCCACAGAGATAAACCCTCTCTGAACAGCTCATGGGCTTTATGGCCTTCTAGGCTTCTACCCACTTCCTTTCCTATAGGGGCTTTGGGCAACACCCAGACCCAGTCAGCTTTCTTGCTGTACTGTATGTCTTCCCAGCTTCTGTGATTTGAGGTCTTCTAGATCTTTCCTTTTATTTTCTTTTTGGTGATGATATGGCCCTTTCCCTAACTTGTTGTCCTCTAGATGTATTGAATCTCCCAGAATCTAGTTAGCATTAATATTAACTAGCATGGCAGAACATATGCTGGCTGATAACTCAGCAAGTTGGCCAATAATTTGGAGGAGACAATATGGGGAAAGCTGGCTAAAGACTTTTCAGTCTGTATTAAATCAGTTGACAAAGATATGCAAGAATGAAAAGGAACTTGGGTCAGTCAGAGTGTACATTTGGATGTACCTGCACCATACCTGTTTCCCCTTCTGCCCAAGTGTACATATGCCTTGTTGGGATGTCTCAGCTTGCCTCATCCTCCATTGGTTCCCTGACTCTTTCTCTTTCCTGAGTGTATGAACACAAACAGCAAAGGAAGGAAAAAGATTAGGAATTCAGCATCACCATCAGAGCTTTTAACTGTTGGCACTATAGGAAGAAAGAGCCTGGAAAAAAATGAGTTTGGACCAGGAATGTGAAACAGGGACCCAGAAAGGTTCAACCCAATGGAATATGGGGCATAGAGTACTTTGAGTTGTGTAGTCTGGTTGTTCTTTCAATCGAATTCAGTATAATTCTCATCAAATACTTCAAAGGATTGAGATAAAATAGAGCTGTTGAATTCCTGCCCTATTTCTACTCCCATTTATTCAGACCATTTTGCTTTGTTTTCATATTCTTTATATAATCTCATTTCCAACTTTCATTCTCCCTTTATTTTTTTAATTGCCACTTGCTACTTGTGTTCCTTTCTTCTTCTGGTGGCCATTTTCTTTATTTTCTGAGTCCCATATGTTGCTGTCTCAAGCATCTCTTCCTCTCTGGGACTGGCGCCCAATTAGAGAGGGCTCTCCGTGAAGTGCCTTAGGATCAGGGGTGAAATCCAGCAGGTTCTGACAGGTTCTGGAGAACCGGTAGCGGAAATTTTGAGTAGTTCAGAGAACTGGCAAATACCTCTGGCTGGCCCCAGAGTGGGGTGGGAATGGGAATTTGCAATATCCTTCCCCCAGGAGTGGGGAGGGAATGGGGATTTTGCAGTATCCTTCCCCTGGAGTGGGGAGGGAATGGGGATTTTGCAGTATCCTTCCCCCAGGAGTGGGGTGGGAATGGGAATTTGCAATATCCTTCCCCCCAGGAGTGGGGAGGGAATGGAGATTTTGCAGTATCCTTCCCCCAGGAGTGGGGAGGGAGTGGGGATTTTGCAGTATCCTCCTTCCCCTGGAGTGGGGTGGGAATGGAGATTTTGCAGTATCCTTCCCCTGCCACGCCCACCAAGTCACGCCCAAGCCTCACCATGCCCACCAAGCCACGCCCACAGAACCAGTAGTAAAAAAAATTAGATTTCACCACTGCTTAGGATGGCCTCCTCCTATGTTCAGGGAGGTTATCACATAGGAGAACTTGGTGAGGGTCTGGGGGAGAGTAAGAGGGGAAAAATGTCCACTTCCTCACAGCTTATGTTTTAAACAGTAAATCTTTTGCCTTTTGATCAAGATTGAGGATTAATAGGTTCCACCCCCTGAAAGAGTTTGAGAATCCCGGTTTAAAGAATGCCGTCGAACCAGTGTATTAGAAGATACACCAAGTGATAAGAAACTAGATTGTTGATATTTGAATGATTACAATAAATGTTTAATGTAAATTATTATAGAAAATGTAAGAAGTATAGAATAAGTAAATTACAATATGTAAATAGATATAAAAGGGATAATTTAAATGTGGTTATATACCGATGCAAGCTTATTGTAAATAGGGGGAACTGACTCCCCACCGTTTTGTTTGTTTTGTATGTGTTTGTGTTATATGTGTATTCAATAAAAAAGTTTAAATTTTTTTTTAGGAAGTTTGCTCTAATTAGTGGTGTATTAAAGTTCACGTTGAAAATTAAACTATTTTTAACCCTCAAGAAAAAAAAGAAAAGATACACCAAGTGGAATACGCCAATCTATTACCTCCAGAAATCTCATGACATCTTCAAAACTATAGATGGCCAACTTGCTCTGTACCAGAGTGGCACAGTAAATCTGACCGCTTGATTAACATTGTATCACTAATGATTACATTCCAGAAGTAATTTGAGAAAAGGCTGACATGAAAGCGACCGACCCCAGAGAGTAAACAGCTAGCAATCAGAATCTCAGCAACGTGTTTGAAGATAAAGACTTCAAATAAAATGAAAGTAGGGAGAGTACTTATGTCCTTGGTCTTTCCAGAATGACCACCTGTTGCAATAGTTTCACTGTTTGCAATACATCTTAAAAGCAAGTTAGTATCAATTTGTGCTACCCAAGGATTAAGTTACTGCGTGTTTTATATTTTCCACTGTGGAAAGATAGTGGTTCCTTGGACATATATCTTTTCTTCTGTAAGTAGATACAGTAATATTGTCTGTGTAGTATTGTATCATGGAGAGAGGAGAAAAGAGAACAGATTTCTATTCTGAAATAGGATTTGCCCAAAATTTGCTCAACAGAAAACCCTTCACTTGCTAAATACTTGTCAGAAATATATAAATACTAATTTCTGGAATCTGAGCACTGGTAAACATGCTAAGCATGCACAGATGCCATATGTATAGGTTAAGGTTTCATGTATGTATTATTATATTAATAATGAATATGTCCCTTCCCACAAAAGGAGAGGGCAAGTGTATCGCATGCATAATTAACATCCCAATGGCTTGTTCTAGACACCTATGGATGGGACTGAGGACAAGTGAAGTGAACTGAGATGATTGTGGCTTAATCTTAAAACTCTTGTAAAAGACAATAATGAATCCAACTTTATGCAGCTCGATGCCCACTAGCTCCCATGGGCCTAACCAGCAAAATTAGTATATTGTATTTGGATGGTACCACTCCAGCTAAATCTGTTTAACTGCCTGGCTGCCTGACATTTCTAGGTCATCAACAATTCTGGTCAACTTAACATGCAAAAACAGTAAATAATCAAAGTAAAAACCCAAACACAGTTTGGAGGGGGAAACCACTAACTCCAACTCCTCACCCCAATCCCAGAAATAAAAACAAACAAAAGGTTTACTTGGTGAAAAAGGCAAGTTTTTAATACATTTTAAAGGCCTCTAAGGTGGGGGGGGGGGGTCATATGAATCTCCCAGAGAATCCTGTTCCAGAGGACAGGTGTAATAAAGAAGGCTCATGTCCTGGGCCTTAGTAGAGGACATTGCTTAACTGATGGGCCCAGGACTCATCTGCCAGATCTTCCCATGGACAGAAACCATGGGAAGCATAATCCCTGAAACAGCCAGGCCTTATGCCCTGTAGAATCTTAAAAATAACAACCAGCTGCTTGAATTGCACCCAACTGTACAGGTTTCTAGGAAAGTAATTTCTGTGGGACAAAAGTCATTGTAGCTGGTTCAATAATCCTTTATTTACTTGATAGAAATGTACAGCTTTTTTTTTCTTCTTTTTTTAAAAAGCCTATCTCCCTGCACCTTTTACAGTACCCTGATCTTCCAACATTTGCAAGAGACAATATTTTCTCTCTTTTGGCATGTGGTGAAAAACATTTTCTGCAAATTCTTGCATACTGTTACAAAAAGACAAGCTAGATCAGGGGTCTCCAACCTTGGCAACTTTAAGAATTGTGGACTTCAACTCCCAGAATTCCTCAGCCAGCTTTGCTGATCTAGATGTTTTCCCTGCCTGCTTATATGGCAGTTCTAGAGAAAGTTGACTTCTGAGGATTCTATGTATTTATTGTTAAACTGGTCCCCAGACTTTCCAGTCATCCAGGCAGCTTTCAGCACCCTGTCTGAAATGGAGCTGACTGCGATGAACTCAGTAAACCAGCAATATATTATTACTACTGCTCATACATAACAGTTCAGTATAGCCATGCTGTGTCCTTTGCTCATCTGTTCAAAATAGCATCAAGCTTCTTTTAAAAAGCCGCACACCTGTTTCTTTAGGGATTTTCAAATTTAACTTTAAGCAATCTGGCAAAAGCAGAAAAAAGTCGAAGTTACAATAAGAGGATCAAAACAACAGAAAGTCAGTACTGAAGTGGTAGAACGATCACTCAAGCACTACAGCAAAATATAATTGATAGGATAACTTTCTTTTCTGAGGACTGTTAATGAGGTTACACAAGAAGACAATGAGCTGTTGCAGAAACCTCTTAAACAACAACAATAAAATAATAGACTTGCAGCAGGGAGATCCCTTGATTGAAGGACGGATATCACTCACTGTCAAAGCTAATTGGTTAGTGCATGGATCTCATTCACTATAATACTGGCCACTGAACGGTAGGACTGCCAGATCAGAACTGCAGAAATATGGATGATCATTAGATGGCATCAAAGAAGTATTGAATGGTTTTCTTCATCTATTTACTAATGTCAGGATTGCAGCCTGGAACTGATAGCACTGTGCAGGAATGAGGAACTTGGAGCCCATTTCTGATCAGCTCCAGACAACATGACAAAATGATCAGTCATGATGTGATGTGGAGTCTAACAAGAGTTGGAAGATGGAATGTTAATGTGCACTGTGTCCAGTTTATTGATAATTTCCCAAGATATACAAACTATATTATTTTATGGATACCAATTGTTTATTTTTTAAATATCCGATTTGTCTTTTTATTTTTACTGGGAATAATATATTTAGGTAGAAAATCATTGAACAGTTGTACAAATGCCTATATATGTTTTATAGAACTTAACTGTTTTTTTAGGTTTCTGAAAGGGTTCCTTCACCATCAGTAGGGACACTTATAATTCCTCCTGCCTACTTTCCCCTGCTTGGATATCTAGGATTTTATGAGTATGTCCACAAATATTCCCACGTACCCTTTTATACTTTTAGAAATAGTTAAAATTCCAGACTTTCAAATCACCAAATTATCACTTTAAAAATTCTGTACTTTACCTTTTGTTAGTCTTTCCCTTTATATGTAAAGTGCTGGGCAGTTTTCCAGCAAATGAATGTTCTGAAGTTAAAAAATGAGGTTCTGTTGTATTCCTATGAATACAACTTGAATTCTAAAGATGTGAAACACCTGGGCAAAGGAATTACAAAACCTACTTTTAAGAGACAATTCTTTTATTCATTAACATGTCACAACCGACCAGTTATTAGAGACTTTGTAGTAAACGAAATTACCACATTTTTAGGAAACAGAAGAATTGTTATTATGAACAAGAAAGCTTTTTTCATCTTTCTAAAATTTAGAAATATTTATAACTTAAGAGTTATACATAAGGCTCACTGATCAATGAATAATTTTATACTTTTGGAATTCTGGCGTAAAAAAGAGAGATACATATCCAAATACTGTAAATCACCTTCATGTACACTTGTACATTCAGATGAACAGATATGGATGAAAGAGAAGTATAAACCTTCCATTTATGCAGACAATATATTCCAGTTTTCTTTGTTAATCTTTTAAAGATAGGCTTTATGAAGGCTTGGTCCAGTTTTTCATATCTTGTTTTTGTTTGTTTTTATTATTATTGCATTGTGAGTTGATAGACTGTAGATTGTAGATAGTTTCCAGTAATTATAAGATAGCACACACGTTGTCTACAACTTACCACAAGCAGAATGTAGAAGAATATCATGTAAAAGAAGGTTTGCATCTGTGTCCTAGTCTATTGATTGATTGATTGCTTTTATCTATTGAATTTATATGGTTGCCCATATGACTCTGGGAGGCATACAGCAAAACTATAAAAACAGAAATGTCAAAAGCAATCAAATTAAGAAGTTAAAAAGCATAACACACAAGATATTAGATCAGCAAGGGAGCCACCTCAATATTTCACTGGCCTCTTGGCCAGATGACCTAGCCAGGTCTTGAAAAACTTCCATAAAATAAATAGGGATGAAGATGGCCTCACTTTGGGGGCAGGAGAGGGAACAATGTTCCATAAGCAAGCACGACTACTCATCAAGGATAGTTCACTGACAGATGGGACTTGTAACATGTCTCTCTTGCTGGCTCTGATGAAATGGGCAGATGTAATCCAGGAGGGACGATCCCTCAAATAACCCAGCCCCATGCCATGAAAGTTTCCAAAGCACCTGTAGGCCAGACAAGGAATAATGGATGGAAACTGAACAAGGAGAGATTTAACTTGGAAATAAGGAGAAATTTTCTGAGTGAGAACAATCAACCAATGGAACAGCTTGCCTCGGAAGTTGTGGGAGCTTCATCACTTGACACTTTCAAGAAGAGTTGGACTGCCATTTGTCAGAAATGGTGTAGGGTCTCCTGCTTGGGCGGGGGGTTGGACTAGATGACCTACAAGGTCCCTTCCAACTCTGTTAATCTGCATCTGCTCTTTTAAAGGTCAAAAACAGCACCTTGAAGTGGACCTGGAAACAGACTGGCAACCAATGCAACTCACACAGCAGAGGTGTAAGGCTGTTCTAGAAGTACAACTGCCTGTGCCACTGCATTTTGCACCAGCTGAAGCTGCCAGATACTCTTCAAGGGCAGCCCCATGAAAAGCACATTACAGTAATCCAATTAGGAGGTGACTAGGGCGTGAATGATTGTGAACACAATCCCCTAGTCCAGGAAGAAGGCACAACTGATGCACAAAATGAAGCTGTGAAAAGGCTGTTAGCCACAATTCTATGAATAGGAGTCATGAATCCAAGAGGAGCCCCAGGCTGCGCACTGGGTCTCTCTCGGGCTATACAACCCATCCAGCAGGAAAGATGCCATAGTCCCGAAACTGGCAGGACCCAAAACCCAGAGCCACTCAGCCTTGCCAAGGTTCAACTGAAGCCTGATGTTTTTCAGATCCTCCCAGCCTCCAGACACCTCCGGACTCTTTGAAAATAAGTGCCACTAAATTGAATAGCACTCCTTCCCAGGTAAATTTGTATGGTATGCCACAAAGCTCTTAATCTAAAGTGATTCTCAAAAAAAAAAACACCAAAAAAAAATCAGATTCTATATTAATAGCATCTTCCAAGGACACATTGTGTATTTTGTATCTATTACTTGATTATTGCAGGATAATATATTTATGACATTACATTGCAGAATCTAGAAGAATTATGGCCACAATTCTTTTCTATCCATCTGTATCCTTTTAAAAAATCATTATATTTATTTAGTAATAAGGTCCACAAATCCATCTTGAACTGGCATTATGTTGCCCAAAGACATAATGCCCTATAAACAATCAGCCACGTTTGTACACAAGGAAAGACATATTGTGTAGTGCCTGTAAGACATTTGGGTCTTAAAGATGTCCCAAATATAATTGTGTCAACTGCTTTTTGCTTAAGGTCCTAACACTTGTAAATAGTCAATGTGGTCCCTGTCCCCAGTAGAATGAGCACACTAGATATGCTATATATTCTATTCCAAATTTATTTTCCTTTTAGGAAGTGAACACAGAAATATTAAAGGCATCTCTTCCTCACATAAACAATGCCCAATCTCATCCCTGTTGCTAAGATTGTAAACCAATCAATAAACAAAAATGGCCATATTTAAAGCTAGACTAATATGATAGCTCCATATGGAATGGCCTGTGAACATTGTTGAGAAGGATCAGCTGTTGCAAAATGTACAGGCCTGTCATATAAGAAATGTGTTACTATAAGCAATAAATGCCAGTGTTTTGACATCTGCCTCTGCTCTGCTGGATACCATTCTTGTAGGATAGCTATAATCCAGAAAAACCTACCTCAGTCCCAACACAAAAGCAGGAGCTAAGGTATAGCCATCCTCAGGACACGTGTACTAAGGGATTCAGTTGCATAATCTGCGGACCTGCGGAACCCTTAACTCTGGCTTTACTGAAGGAATCAAACTGAACTGCCTGGTTGCTCCTTTTCATCCTGAGATTTCAGAGTGGTTGTGTGTCCACATGCTCACCGACTTGGCGTTCTCCAGCTAGATTGGGCCAGCTCCAAAAATCCAGCCAGCAGCTACCCTCCAAATACAACACGTGCACTCAAATGGTCGACCTAACTTAAGTTTAGGATCCTTAAACTAAAATTCCAATATTTTCGGGAAATAACGTCGTAGCTTTTATTGACCCCTTTTCTACAGCTGTTTCCTTGCACCTTATAGATGTGGAGATATAGAATATCTTCCTCCCCGAGTAACCGCAGCAGTTCCCTACAAAACAAGGATATTTTAGGGTTTCCGAAAAGATTTCAGCCTTGGAGTCGCTTCTATAAAAAGGCGCTGCAATGGAGCCTATGAGCCCGGGCCTCAGGGAAGCACTTCCATCCCCCTCCTGGGTTTTGTCCCTTAGAGGAAAGGAGAAACCCAGGCGGCCTTCGCAGTGGGGCTATGCATGTGCCGGATTTCTTTCACCTCCCGCAAGAATGTCGGGACCCACCAATCGGAAACCGACAAGCTGAAATCCTACTCAATTTTGCCCAATAAGAAATATAAGGAGGGGCGTGGTCTCGATTCTGGGAGTTGGGGCGGGGGGGGAGCAGAGTAAGTAGATCCCAGAAGGTGTAGCCCGAGAAACGCGCACGGCGAAGAAGAGGCGTGGCTTGGCTCGGAGAGGAGGCGTGTCCTGCGGTCGGGTAGGGGGAGTTCTTGCGCGTGAGGCGGAGTCCGACGAGTTGGGTTAGGTTGGGCTGGGCTGCTGCTGGCCAAACAAGCCGACGCTGCCGAGCGGCGATGTGTGTGTTGCAGCTCGAGCTCGGGCAGGCTTCGTGATTGGTTGTGGCGCGCTCGCGCCGGCGGTTGCTAGGCTCCTGTGCGCCGCCCCTCCCCCAGGTACGTGTCGCGCGCCGTCGCGCTTGCTCTGTCGCCTGGTCTGTCGGTCACTGTGCCGGTGGCGGGTCCCGGGAGGGAGCGGCCTCCTCGCGGGCCGCACTTCGGAAGGGCTGGCGGGGCGGGGTGGGCAAAGAGCGCGCGAGCCCCGTGGTAAGTGAGCCCGGGAGCCGGAGAAGCTTTGTAAAGGGGGACGAAGGCATCGGTGGAAAGCTGGGGTTGCGGGACTCCGGGAAGTCCTGAGGCCTGCCGGCGCCCCGGATTAAGTTGCAGCGGTTGGCGCTTTGGGCGTTCTCCCCCCACCCCCGGGCTCTGGCACCTCCTTTCTCTCACAGCCGCGTCCTGGTGGATAGTCTTCCCCTGGTGATCTTCGCCGTGGGTCTGTCACCTTGGGCCTCGGCCGCTGCCCTCCCGGCCGAAGGGGCGTGTGACGGTGAAGTAGCCGGTGAGCGGGGGATCCTTGAATGCAACCGAGACAAGCTCAGCAGGTGCAGGTGGCCTTTGGGCATGGAGGTGGGGGTGCGCGCTGAGGTGCCTCGGAGCTAGGTTGGTGAGGCTTGGTTGTCATTGACGGGGAAACGGTGGGAAATAAGAATTTAAGCTAGGAAACTGAGCGGTCTGTCCTTACAGCCGAGGTGGGTAGCTCTTGTTTCTTTGCCATTTTTAGTGATCATTGCAGGCCTTTCTCAGAAACGCTGCAGTTGTTTCTCTTGGTGAGAAATAGATGTTTTTGATAATACGGTACTACTGAACAGGCACGGTTCTTTAGGTTTTGGCCAAAAGTTCTGGAGATATCCAAGTTAAGAGATTCAAAAAGGGGTTGGGAAATCCATTGTATACTATATGCCGAATAGAATAGTATAACATTCATTTGCAATGTCCAGAATTCACAGCCACTGTAATTTGCTTTAGATAAAAGTATTCAGCATTATGTCTCTGTGGGCTTTCCAACAATCTTGTAAGATAGGAAACCAAGAAATATAATCCTTTGCTGTCAGTAAAGTATGTACTGGTTGGCTTGCAGCTGTGTAGCTAATTTTTACAGTTGGAAGTACTAGGAGTTTTTTAAGTGCTAGGCAGGAGATAGTGTTTTCCTGTTGGTGCATGTTTATATATTAAAGTTACCTTCATGTTTGTGGCCCGGAGAGTTAGGCCTGCAGGAATCATTGACAAGTTAAATGTAAGTTTGTTTAAAAAGATCGATGTATTCACCAGAGGTTCTATTGATCTGTAAAGTAATGTCTTGGAATCGTTATTCTTGTAGGTAATGCTGTCATGATACCAGTAAGTGCTGGTATCCACCATATGGAGAATGAACATTGCATTTCAAAAGCTGAATTTAGTTCAAGCAATCAGCTAAATTTATAACCCTCTGTATATTTAGAAGCGATACGTAAGGGCATGTTCTAATAGTGACTTTCTTAGCTGATGTTGTAGTGGACATTTCCCCCATATTGCATTATTTCCACAATTATTTGTTCTGGACTTGTATGTATGTGTACAGAACTTATTTACACTGATTGTAGGAATTAGACCCTGCTGCTTTTGCATAATTGATCTTTTTAAAGATTTCTAAAATACCAGTAGTTGACGCTTAAGTATGTATTGTGGACTTGGCTTCTGGGGAAGTAACTCCTAATATAAATGTTATTTGAAATGTTGCATTCAGTGTGCAAAGTTATGTTTCCAGGAAATAATACTGAAAAGCCTTGTTTATCATGCATGTAGCAAAAATACAGCAAAAGAAATAAAATCCTTTAAATATATGTGTTGATAGTTTAAACCTGATTAACTGCTCTAAAACAATTCCAATGAAGGCCACAGGCAACAGATCTATTAGAGAAAATTTTACAGTACATTTTTAACTACCTTAATAAAGTATCTTAATAAAGGGGAACTTCAAAGCATGATTGCAGCAAAAGTTTAAAAATCTAGTACAAAGTTTTTAATTTCTAGCATGAATGCAGAGTAATTAAGAAAAAGAAAAGAGGTAATTTTTTCCATAGAAAGGCAGCTGCTTTTTTTGAAAATCTGGAATGACCTCAGGGTTTACTTTTTTTATGTTTTGTGCTGGAGTTCTAAAACTAGACCTTGACCCTTTGAGAGAGTAAGCAGAGTGATTTTCTCTGTTGTGTTCTTTTTCTCCATTAATATTTCACAGAGAAAAGTTACTATGTAAACAGCTTCCACATCAATTCATACCTCATTTGCTGATTTTTAGATTGAAACATTACAGTACATGAATTCCTAAGATGTTTGTGTTCTATCTTGAAATTATTTGACTCTTATAAATTATGGGCTAATTTTTATGTTACTTTTCAAACAATTATGTTCTGAACTTATGTCAATTTGAGAGGCTGGCTCTAGTAGCAGTTTGCAAATTAAGAAGAAATTCCAAGAAGGCAAGTGAAAAAGTTTCAGGAGGCAAATGCTGAATTCAGAGTTAATAGTAAACTAAAGCAGTTATTTATTTTCAGTACAGTCTCTCTCTGCTGTTATTTTTGCTTAAATATTTGAAGGATAGATGAGACCAAAATGTTTTTTCAACTTTCCATTTCTAGTAGAATTGTTGATAGAAGGTGAGTGTTCTGTCTTTAACAGAGAATGGTGTAGTAACTTTATTCCGGCTGTTCTTTCTCTATGATATGCGATTGTATTGTTTTCCCCTTGTGAAGGTGTTCTTCTTGTGATGAAGGGTTATAATTTTGAGGTCTCTCTTGGACTCCTGGCTAATATATGAAAACAGAATATGGTGGTATTCAGCTGTCTAGCTTAAGGCACTGAATAATTATGTGATTAATATTAATTACACATTACTTGGGACTTCAGTGGAGCTATTGGTTAAATGGCAAGTCAAAGGAGGTAAAATTATGCAGTATTTTATATTGACCTGCTTTGATAAGAAACAGTTCTATAACTTTTACTGCCTAAAAGATTAGCAGGTTTATTATAGAATATACTAACATTTTGTGTTAACATTCCAAGTGAATAAAAATGTTTTATGGTCAACTCTTGGTTCAGCATAAGGGCTTCCCTTGCTTGTGCTAAGAGTCCTAATAATTTAGGACAAAAATCATTCCTTAGTTTAGGGACAAGGGAAGTTCTTCAATGTTCAAAAAATTAATTTTCTGAGTACCCAATGCAAGATGTTTTATGGATCCCCATTTTTACTAAGACGTAACTATTGTAAATGTGTTACTAAGCCACATTCTTTTCTCAAATGCATAGAGAATGAGGAAAAGTTCATTTTAATAAAGATGTATGGTGGTATGTTGGCTGTAACCTGCATACCAATTATGTTTGTTCATTAATTCCCAAATGATGTATCAGTTGTGCTGCATACTTGCTATGCTAAATTAGTTAAATAAAGAGTATTGTGCATACTTAGTATGCACACAAACTATAGGCTGCTGCTGGATATGTTCTTATCTCTCTCCAATAAGACTTCACTGGAGGCTTGCAGTTCTATGTAGTCTCTGCATTCATTATAATTTGAGCATGCAGTCACTTCCAATTCTTGACATGCAGTGGGATTCTTGCCTTCAAAGGAAGCTGCCCATTGTATTCAGCCAGATGGCATGCCATGAACACTGATGTATGCAAAAATGAAGGAGGTATTCCTTTGAATGAGCATATTCCTATGCACTCCAACATAAATCCTTTTAAGTGTAATGTTTAGAATATCTCTAGTAAGTAAATGTACATTTTTTCAGACGTGGGAAGCATTGCACCAATTTAACTAGGTTGATAGTGATTAATGTAATGCTTGTTTGTGTATGAATCTGGCTTCTTGGTTAGCTTGTAAACCACCATTGCACAGAAATAATTCAAAATAACATGGCTCTTAGAATCAGTCCAGAGCATTGAAGAGTAACAGTATACTGGTAAATTTATTTTTTTATTTTCATAATTTGGGTAAAGACAAAAGAGTTCCATACACATTTTGTTTCTATTTTAGCTACCGTACCTTGTATTTGATTATAACTCTTCCTTGACTAAAGTATGATGGGAACTTCAGCATATAAAATCAAGAATGCATTTGAAGTGTAAATATTCTGGCCTGTTTTAGTAAATCAAATGGAAGAGAAGCCTTATTTTTTAATTGTGAATTTGATAAGTTGTTGAACTTGACAGTGTCGGCTGGCGGGACCGCGGGGGAGGACCTTCTCTGTAGCCGCTCCGACTCTGTGGAACCAACTTCCCCCGTACTACCCCCACCTTACTGGCTTTCCGTAAAGCCGTTAAGACCTGGCTTTTCCGGCAGGCCTGGGGCCAATAGTTGTCTGATTGGCCCATGTATGGTTGTGTGAATGCTTTATTTTAATATGGATATGGTTTTTTAAATTGTTTTTATATGTTTTATTTTTATTTTTTATATGATGTAAGCCGCCCAGAGTCCTTCGGGAGTTGGGCGGCATATAAATTTTAGAAATAAGTAAATAAACTCCATTGTTAAATATCAACACATGTGAAGTGCTTTTTTTGTTTCTCTTGAAGAGACTCTGGTATATTTCATATCTCATTCCTATTTTTTTAAACTTCCCGTACATAATTACTTGGTTCTGTACAAGATTTAACTGGCAAATTGCTACCATAAGACTTAATTCATAATGGAAGCCCTTCCAAAATAATATGTGAAGGCAATAATCATTGATTGTAAGTAGCTTTAGAAATCACCACCACAACAAATATGATAGGATTATTGCAGAGCTGGTATCTTAGAGTCTTAGAACATATAGACCTTTTATATACTTGATATTGCAGTGAAAAAATGGACTACTTAATTGTTGCAAAATATTTATATAGCTATCTTGGGATGTGTTATCAATGTTCTTAATTACTAAAAGAAGAAAGAAAAAAGGTGCAAAGTATAGGTTTTCATGTCTACTATTTCTTTGTGAATTGACTTTTGAATGCTAATCATGAGAGACATTGTATATCTTGACATTTCACTAGCCACAGCAAGTGAATATGTGTCAGCAAATATTCATTGTCTTACATGGATGGCATTGCGAGAAAGTCATTGCACCAAGAAATAAATTATGTAGTCTTTAAAGACATCAGGCACTGGTAATGAAGGATGAATAGATCATTTTTGGATTTTCTGTTAATTTCTCCAAGATTCTTGAGTAAATTGCCACCTGTTTTTTCCCCCTACTGTTATCATATAATTTTGGTGGTTAATGTAAAGAAAAGCAATTTAAATTTAAAGCATTTATGGAATAAGGAAACAATACCTCATGTAGAGAAGAACAGTGAAAGAATAGAACTGAGTATTGAATGTATTATCAATTTTTTTTAAAAATTAGGCAGCAAAATCTCCCAGGATCTGTAGTGGGAATTAGAAATATTTATGTCAGTCTAATGTATAGAACTGGTTATTATTAGTAGTAAATTAACATTTTCAACTCCAGAACAATGGCTAATACAATAAACAATTTTAGCGATGATAACACAGAACTCCATGAAAATTTCATGTCACTTTTGAGAAAATTTTGGCTTCACCAGTGATCAAATTCTGGTGTCAGGGTCTGGTTTTTCTCAGACAAAATGATTGGAAAAAATCAATATATTCTTAAGGATAGATATTTTAACTCAGTATTGCAAACATGGAGAGATCCAACATGATTAATAAGGGGGCATATTTGTTACCAGTATGTAGACCTACAAAGCAAGTAGTCAATGCTTTGCTCATGGACTTCCTGAAAGCATTTACGGTAGCTTCCTACTACAGGAATATTGTTGAATTAAATGGATTCCTGGCTACTTTTCTGTTCTAATTTGTAAACATCTTTTTACAGAAAATTGTATCTACAATGTCTAAAGTATATAATTTCACGTTCAAAATATCTGTTTTACCTAGTTCAATACTTGTCAGTGCAGAGTTGTTGGGTTACAGTGTCCCTCATTTATGTTTTATATTGCTTAATGGAATTAAATAAGCCATTCCTACAAAAATTTCATTTGCAGATTGAATCAATTTTGCCTTTTGGTTTAATAATTAATAAATTCTGGATCAGTAGTGGTAACATTCTTTACTACAATTCTTTAAAATGCCTTCAAAAGTACATACGAAAACCAATGTCAATTATATACACTTCCTCAAGAATGAATATACCGTAGTTTATAGGAAAAATATAAATCTTCCTCTCTAAAAGTAGATTACTACTATCTTTGATAGCTCCCATACAGATATCAGTTTGACAAAGAAGAAATAATTTCTGCTGGAAGGAATAGATGGCTGGCTTTACATTTTATTAGGGATTGGAAAAGAGGAAAGTCTCTAGCCATTGTGCATTGTGCAGTGGAGTGAAAAGATGTAATTAATCAGTCAGAATTTTGTGTAAGCAATTATAGAGATTACTTGTAACTTTTCATTACAGTTCAGCAATGGAATGTCATAACAAAAGTATGTGAAACCAGTAACGTTAATTATAGGTGGAGCTGATAAGATGTGCTTAACTCAGAAGTAAGGTTGACTAACTTGTAGATTTGAATTGTTCACAATAAACCTTGTTCACAATACATTAACTTCTGGTTTGTTCACATTTTGTACATCAAGAGATTAAAGAAAACTCTATAAAAATCCCAAGCTGCTGTCAACAGACTTACTTTCAAAGCTGTTACATTTTCCTAGCAAAATTTGTTGCTTAGTTTGTAGTAAGGTGAGTTGGAACTATTAGGTCATGAAGAACTTAATATATGGTACCTAATAAAGACCTGAAAAATGTTTTTAACATGGATATTGGCCAATTAATAGCTGGTTAATACAATTATGATATTTTGTTCTCAGATTAATATTATGCGTGCACACAAATTTGAATGTAATTTTTATTATGTCATGTAGTAAAACATTTAATTGATTCTTATTGCAGGCCTTTGAGTGTTTTAAGTTGGTCTAGTGTCATGGAACAGGCATTCTTATAAGCTGCCCAGAGTCACCTTGTAGGTAAGATGGATGACACAAAAATTTAAAATAAATAAAAATAAATGCATTCTGAAATTTCATCATTTTGGGTCATTTAAATCAAGAGAAACCTTGAGTAAGTTTTAGTTTTTTTTAAATTGGGGGCTACAGTGATATTATAAAGTAAAAAAAGTCAGGAAATGTAATTAAGCATCTCAGCAGTACTCTTCAGTGTTTGACTTGAGAATTGTCCTAAGTTAAAAATCCATGAAAAATTGGCTTTTTAATTCAGCATTGGGGAAATTGAAATGAACAGTGATTTTCATAGGGCCGAGAACATGGATAATGGTTGATTCTGGGGAATGGGGGAAAAGGATTAGAGAGAAGTTCAGTCTGATTAACATCATGTATCTGAGATTTGTTTCCTGCTTGACAGCCATTGAATTCAATCCAGATTTTCCAGCCTGTTAATCAGCAGAGAATGAGAAAATGAGAGGATGTGAATGTAGATTGTGGTGTTTAAAGGAAAGCTGTAGTCCCTGACAATTTTGTTAGCCAAGTGCTATCTCTTTTCTTATGAAATATGATTTATGCCATGCCTTCCCGTGCTTGTGTCACCTTGGCTAAGTATCTCTAAACATCCTACTCTATAAATAGAAAACAATTACAATTAAACAGCTCCCTGCCCTGTTCCTGTAGTTTGGTAATTTTGGAGAAATAAATAAATAAATATCCATGCTACATGAATTCCTTGTAATCTTAATTTGTTTTCACAACACTTATCTGAGACAGTTGAAGAACTAATAGCTGCATTAGCACAAGCTGCATTAGCACAATATGTTAAACTTGGTTAACTTCTCACTTTAGAGTGGGAGGGGGGTTGGTTGGCTTAGTATGCTATGTGAATGTAAGCCATTTGGTTTGTTATTTCTCAGTTGGTTTTTTGAGAACCCAGAAAACAAGTTAATTGAGTAACCAAGTTAAGTATGTTGTGCAAACATACTACATGTCCTGGGTTATTTAGTGGAATCAATTTTGATATTCTTTTTTGCTTCTTTAATTTTACAGTGTTGTTAATTTGTTCAATAAGATTTCTTTGCATCTCCAGTCTGTGTGCTACTGCTTAATTTAGAGTGCACTGCAGACATATTTATACTAGTCCAGGCATGCTGATTTGCTTACTTTTAATATTGGTTGCACCACAGTAGTATCCTAAATATAGGTTAGCATGCCAGTTTGGAACATCCTGTTAAGAAGTTGAAATATCTGGAATGCTAATAGGTTTTTGGAGAGCTACAATCCCTTCAGACTTCAGTTGATGCATTTTAGTATATAAGTATAACAACATATACTAGATGCATACTAGAATTGAAGGGGGGGCATCTGTACTGCCGCCAGTAATAAGTATCCATCTAATGCTGAAGTTTTAAGTTTGTTTTTTAAACATACTTGTATTGAGTTCACAAGTAAATATGCGTAAGTTACTGTTCCTGTCTGACTGTAGGAATGTCTCTTGGGCCACTTTCATATTTTATGAGCATATAATTTTCATTTATAATATACAGTTGAAGCTAATTGCAGGGGAGTATGTGTTGCAGTGAAAACAAAGTATCTTGTGGATAAACATTATTCAAGTTGTTATATTTTTTATCAGAAACATGGAATATTAATTTGAATGTTAAGAACAGTTTCCTCTACCAAATATTAAATCCTTATGCTAAGAAAGAATGAAAGTGGTAAATTGGAACAGTACAGTAGATGAACATATTTGTTCCTGGCATGAAACATCTGACTACTAAAACATGAGTAAAATATAGCTTAGATTGTATAGTGTCAAGCAAAGTTATTCTTCCTCCTGAGAATTTTTATTCTGATTTCAGTATGCAGTCAAATTAAAAGATTTGTTTCGAATTTTGGGTAGAAAACAGACATCCTGAAATTGATCAGAATTAATTCAATTAATTTCTAGAGTTCTGATATGGACAACTGATTTCCCTGCTCCCCATTTAACTTTTTTTTTTTTAGTAATTAAAGTCAATGCTTTATATATCTAGTATTCTCTGTGGAGAGTTTAAAAGTTTTCTTCCTTTTTTAAAGTGAAGCAATAGTGAAATATATGCTTCCTAGTAGTTATCTTGGGATTGGATGCTATTTGACACATTGCAGGGGGCTTTGTAGAAACATAGGATTAGAAAGGAACCTTGGAAGTCTTCGTCGTCGTCCCCTCCAAAAAAAATCCAGGGCAAGAATCCTCATATCATCTCATGCAAACATCTGTCCAATATTTACTTGAAAATCTCTACTAATAGAGCACCCAGGACACCAGAAGGTAGGCTGTTGCATTGCTCAGTAGTTCTCACAGTTAAGAAATTTCTCCTTATTTTAAGTTTGGATCTCTCTCTGTAAAACTTTTCATCCATTAGTTTTCATCTACCCTTGGGTGTTGTGGAGAATAATCCACAACCTCTTCCTTGTGACAGCCCTTCAAGTATTGGAAAACTGCTATCATGTAGCTTTAGGCTAAATACATTACTTCAACAGTTCTTCATATGATTTAGTCTCCAAGCATCTCAGTATCTTTTTTTTTTTCTGAATAAGTTTTATTTTTTCCCCAACAAATCTAAATACATAAACCATAGATCACATCCAAATACATATAATTATACATATCTATTCAATATGCCATAAAATACATCTTAATTTTACACCTTTTATAGTTTCATCCATCTGTTTTCCCACAATACTTCAAATAACTCCCCTCCTTCTATCTCCCTCTCTTCCTCTTACCTTCTTTTCCCTTCTCTCCCTCTTTCCTACTTCCCTCCTCTCCCTCTCCCCTTACTTCCCTACTTCCTCTTCTCCCTCTTATCCCTTCCCTGAGTATATCTAATCATAATCTATTTTATTGTTAACAGATGAATATTTCAATCCCTAAATTCAGCCAATCATCTGTGTTATTCTTAATCTTATTCTTTCCCATATCTAAGTTTTAACTTATACTATATTTTACTAGGTATATTCATTATTCCTAACATTGCCACCTTAATCAGCATCTCAGTATCTTTGTGAGTCTTTTCTACATTCTTTTCAGTTCCGCAGCATCCTTCTTGTATTGCAGTGTCCAGGACTGGACACGCTGTTCATTTATGAAAATATTGAAGAGGACAGGACTGAGCCTATTCAGGTACCCTATACCATCTCTCCATGTAGACCTAGATCTATTAAGAACTACATGTATTGAGTATGGTGGTTCAGCCAGTTGTGAATCCATCTGACAGTGGGACCTCTATCCTGCATTGTTCTGCTTTATCAAGAAGGAAACTGTGGTCAGCTTTATTAACTGCTTTACTAACTCTAAGCATACCCCATATACAGGTTTCCTTTGGTCTACTAATTAGTCACTTTGTTAAAAAAAACACCTAAGATTTGTATTGGACAATCTGTTTTTAACAAACTCATGTTGAACTAAAATACTGTGCATTTGATCAGTGACCAGCAAAATTTGGAAATATACAACAGAGAAGTAAAATCAAATGGGTGAGATAAAGTACTAGCATAACAAAGATTCTTTATAATAAAAACATAGCATATAACTACTATACTGGTGTATTACTTACCCGTGCAAGTATAACTCTAAAATATTGCAATCTTATGAGATAAAAATACATATCACTTAAAATAAGATAGCTAACACATAATGTAATTTGTGTAATGTATAAAAATATAACACAGTAAACAGTGATGAATAAAAACTGGTTATTTCTGTAACCAATTATGCCTTATTTTCATCACAGCAATACAGAATTTGGCTACTGTAGAAGTGATAAATATAGTTGAAGGTTCTGAGGTAAAAGTCTTTTACAACTTTTTAAAAATTAGTTTGTATATCCACAATTACTGTTCTCTTAAAGATTTTTTTAAATTGTTTAGACCATGTTTGAAATATCCCAAAAATGTCCACTTTAAAAATATTTTTGAGCTTTTGATAGAGATGTGTTATAGGTTTTAATTCTGACATGGGATTCTATCAGGTAATAAAGTAACTCTGATCCTTTGAGGCTCCCAAATTCCCTCATCCATATTATTTCATTAGAACATGCTTAAACTGAAGATACCGACATGTGGCGAATTGGGAAGACCAGAGTGAACTTGGATGGGCAAAATCCTTTAAAATATTTATTACATAGTAGTTGATTTAAAGGCATGATTCCAACTTCTGCCTGAGATTTCCAATAGTAGATTTGCAGGCTACTTCAGCTGACTGCTAGCTGCAGTTCGGTGGTTCAAATCTCACCGGCTCAAGGTTGACTCAGCCTTCCATCCTTCTGAGGTGGGTAAAATGAGGACCCAGATTGTTGGGGGGCAATATGCTGACTGTGAACCGCTTAAAGAGGGCTGTAAAGCACTGTAAAGCGGTATATAAGTCTAAGTGTTATTGCTATTGCTATAGATTTTTTCCAAAGTATTACCATAGATATTTATGAGTTTCATTATTAGAACACAGTTTACATTCCAATATGGCCCAAAGATATTTCACTGCTTGTACTCCTGGAAATAAAGGCCTTTTCTGCTATGTGTTCTGTGTATTTGCCATGACTGCAAAGGAAATAAATAACTTTCCAACTTAGCCTTGATTCATAAGTTTCTTTAGCACCCAGGGATGCTTGGCTTAGACTCATGTCGGATGTCTCACATTTCTATATCTTTGCTTCAAGCAAAGTATGGTTGAACTAGGAAAGTTACTATTTCATGTAATTTAATAGAGTTTTTATAGATTTATTAAGCTGGTAACGCTTCGATCTTTCTGCATCAACAAAAAAATGCAGTACTGAAAAAGAAAAGTAAATGGAGAAATTGTCTCTGATACTAATATTTAACTTCATAAAATTATTTGAATTGAATAGAAAATAGAATAGAATAGAATAGAATAGAATAGAATAGAATAGAATAGAATAGAATAGAATAGAATAGAATAGAATAACAGAGTTGGAAGGGACCTTGGAGGTCTTCTAGTCCAACCCCCTGCTTAGGCAGGAAACCCTACACCACTTCAGATAAATGGTTATCCAACATCTTCTTAAAAACTTCCAATGTTGGAGCATTCACAACATCTGGAGGCAAGCTGTTCCACTGATTAATTGTTCTAACTGTCAGGAAATTTCTCCTTAGTTCTAAGTTGCTTCTCTCCTTGATTAGTTTCCACCCATTGCTTCTTGTTCTACCCTCAGGTGCTTTGGAAAATAGTTTGACTCCCTCTTCTTTGTGGCAACCCCTGAGATATTGGAACACTGCTATCATGTCTCCCCTAGTCCTTCTTTTAATTAAACTAGACATACCCAGTTCCTGCAACCGTTCTTCATATGTTTTAGCCTCCAGTCCCCTAATCATCTTTGTTGCTCTTCTCTGCACTCTTTCTAGAGTCTCAACATCCTTTTTACATTGTGGTGACCAAAACTGAATGCAGTATTCCAAGTGTGGCCTTACCAAAGCATTGTAAAATGGTATTAGCACTTCACGTGATTGATTCTATCCCTCTGTTAATGCAGCCTAGAACTGTGTTGGCTTTTTTGGCAGCTGCTGCACACTGCTGGCTCATATTTAGATGGTTGTCCACTAGGACTCCAAGATCCCTCTCACAGTTACTACTGTTGAGCAAGGTACCACATATACTGTACCTGTGCATTTTGTTTTTCTTGCCTAAATGTAGAACCTTACTTTTTTCACCATTGAATTTCATTTTGTTAGATAGATTTGGATCAGAAAAGTTTTTTTCACCCAATTTCTATGGGTAGAGGTATTGAAATGTGTTCTCTCCACTTGCATTCTGAAGTAAAACATCTTCAGAAAGGCTAAATGTGGATAAATACTGTTACTTAAACCACATATACTCTGATTTTATAGAGTGGCACAACAATATTTGTGCAAAAAAAAACACCCTTTAAGTGCAGAATTCAAATACTTTTCCTATACAATACTAACTTTTCTTTATATATTTGTCTTTCTTGCACAGCTTTATCTGACCCAATGATTAGTAATGCTTTTTATTCAAGATATATAAATAAGGATTAAAATATGGGGTGAAATATAGCACTGAATTTTAAAGAATTCATTAACATTCCAAACTATTTCAAAACCTTTGTTCTCGGGACTAAAGATGACAATATAGAACTGTGCATTTCTGACAGTTAAAACCCCACTTCTTATATAAGATTACATTTTTGACAGATATCCTTAATTTATTAGAGATTGAATGTAGATTTGATTTTAATCTAAATATTTCACTAAAATATCTAACACTGTTACTCAAGACAATTAACATTCTTGCCACTGACTCTTTTGGTGTTCGTTGAAATACTTCCTTCAGAACATGAGTAACAAAATGTCTCATTAGACTGCTTCCTTTTATTTGTTTTAGGAACATTTGACCAATGTCCAAATACTTCATTTATGATCCCTGTTGCTGAATTATGTAGATTCTAGATGACTCTTCAGTAGCAAAACTTCCTATATTTTTTTCATTTCTAACTCATGCAAAACTTAATAGCCAAGATACATGACCGTATCACAAGAAAATTGTTTATTGTTTACAAAGCATATGACTCTACTAATTTGTGTCTTGAGTTGATAAATGATAGTTTATGATTCCCAGTATGGAAAACAGTGGTTTCACTAATACAGGGGTGTCAAACTTGCGTCGTCATGGCGTTGTCATGTGACATTGTGACTTCCCCTTAGCTAAACTGGGCATGGGCATGGGCATGGGCATGGGCAGTGCGTGATGCATCCGGCCCATGGGCTGCGAGTTTGACACCCCTGCACTAGTACATCAAATAAATATCTTTTGGATGTTTGAAAGAACTATGGTGGTTAGAATGCAGTATTGCAGGCTAACCCTGCCCATTGCCAGGAGTTTGATCCTCACCAGCTCAAGGTTGACTCAGCCTTCCATACTTCCAAGATAAGTAAAATGAGGACCCAGCTTGCTGGGAGCAATATGCTGACTCTGTAAACTGCTTACAAAGGGCTGTAAAGCATTATGAAGTGGTATATAAGTCTAAGTGCTATTGCTATTGAAGCACTTGACCTTGATAAAGAATAGTTATTTGCATTCTGTGTGGAATATGGATGTTACTTGATTAGAAGAAATTAATGGAATTTTAAACAAAACCTAAAACTAGCTTTTCAACATTTTTTATCCTTTAGATTTCTTCACAGTTGAAGTACAGCCTTCATTATAGTTAGGTGGTGTTTTTGTTTTGTACCTGGAATAATCTAGGTTAAGATGTAAGTTCAAACTACAAACAACACTGGAAATGAGGTACAAGCTCTTAGGCTATTTTTTTCTTGGTTTATACCCTGTCTTTATACTAGTATAGCATCCAGGCAATCAGCAGGCAAAAATAAGAGAAAAACAGTTAAAATCCATTTAAAACAGCAGTTAAAATAATCCAGTTTAATCTAACTTGGCAAAGTTGAGATGAACATCAAAGCTTTTCTTAAGTCAACAGTGACTTTCACCTTGATCTTTCCTTGAAAAATAAGTAATTTGGAGTAATCATGGTAATCATGAAACTTTTAATGTACAGGTGGTCCTCAACCTATGACCACAATTGAGCCCAAAATTTCTGTTGCTAGCTAAAAGGGACAGTTGTTAAGTGAATTTTGCCCTATTTTACTACCTTTCTTGCTGTAGTTGTTAAGTGAATCACTGCCATTGAAAAGTTAGTAACATGGTTGTTAAGTGAATCTGGTGTCCCCATTGACTTTACTTGTCAGAAGGTAGCAAAAGGTGATCACATGACCCTGGGACACTGCAATGGTCATAAACATGAGTCAGTTGCCAAGCATCTGAATTTTGATTGCATGACCATGGGGATACAGCCACAGTCGTAAGTGTGAAAAATGGCCATAAGTCACTTTTTCCAGTGTCATCATAACTTTGAACGGTCACTAAATGAACTGTTGTAAGTTGAAGACCACCTGCCTTTTGAATTAGTGGACTGATTCTTAGAATCTGATCCCAACATTTTAAGGCATATGAATGCATATTAGAAACTTTTCAGTGTTTCATATCTTATTAGACCATACAGAAAGTCCGCAGTACTTGTTAGGGATCATTAGAAAGTCTTTATTTGGAGAAATAAGTCCTAACTGAGGTGATGAAAAGTGATGATGAGGCTAAGGACCAAAGTTTATACAATTAGGCTTCTGTCTTACAGCTTTGAAGTGGTGTAAAATACATTTGCAAAGTACATTCATAGTGAAACACTTGTCCCATTTACAAGCCCCCTCCCCCCATCACCCACTCACTGAAAAGGAATTAGCTTTATTACCATGACTCTGAAAAGTTATTGTACTTGTTAGATTGAAACTTTTTGGAGTCTCACTAGGAGATTCTAGACATTTTTGCAAAGGTTATTCTTGTCAGGTACTTCTCTTGCTCAGGAATTACTAAATCCACTGGGTGTTTGATTCACATTTTTGGATAATTTTTATACAGAAGGTCTTCTATTTGTTGAGGGAAAAAATGAAAAAAAAAGTTGTTAATTCTCCATAGAGCTGGGGAGAGAGAAGCCAGGAATGGGTGTTGCTCTATTTCCTCTGCCTGAAGACTGAGCACGTGATCTTTTTGGTCATGCCTTCCTTCCTGGTGATCTCCCCAGTTCGGCTCAGTCTTCAGCCAGATGAGACGTGCAACAGCGATCGGCTTCTATCGATTCCAGAATTCCACCTAATTGTGAGCAAAAGGAAAAATAATTTTTAAAAAGCGCTTAGATGAGCGGGTCGACTAACCGGTCCGCTAGTTAGCCGCCGTTTCCGGCGTCAGATTGCCGAGGTCCCTGCCAGCCGCGTGGCAGCAGCAGGGCTCCGCCCGGCTCTTAATCACCGAGCCGAGGCCCCAGGCTTCCCGCCAGGTGGACGGAGGGGACTCAGTCACTGTCTAGCTTCGACTGGGCACACTGGTGGTGGTGAGCGCGCGTTCAGTGCTATTGTAAGCCGCGGCAGCAGCAGCCCATTGCGGGCCAGATCTGCCTTCGATGCAGTGGAAAATGGCCGCTCCGGCGCCTTCCACCAGCACCCAGCCTCAGGAAGGGGACAAGAGGGCTTGCCCTATAGGGAGGAGCCATAAGGCAACAACTGTGAGTGACAGAGGCTCCAAAACATCCAAAAAGGATGCTAAAAGGCGCCAAAAAGCCATTGAGAGAGAGCTGGCCAAAGCTCAAAAGGCTGGAAAGAGCCAGGGACTGGGAAGCCCTCCCTTGGGAGGAGCTGATTTTTCCTGCCTTCCAGATGAACGACCATTGGGTTCTACTAATGACCCAAGCCTCTTGCAGCCTGCAAGCTATCGTGCCTAGTTACCAGATGGAGCCAGGGAGCTGTTTTCTCCAATTCAAATGCAGCCAACTGATAGATCTGAGGTTTTTGCTGCTGAAAATCCCAGCCTGTCTGTAGCAGGATCAGAGAGGCATATTCCTCCATCAAGAGCGATACCTGAGGCCACCTTTACCCAAACTGCGGCGGGGCTCCGTCCAGAGGATAATGATGATGGTTCAGAATTACCTGATCATCTAAAATTGATTATTTCCCAGACGATATCGCAGGGAATAGCTGCAGGCCTGCAGCAAAGGAGCCAACCTCCTCAAAGTTTTTCTCAATTTCAGACCCAACAAATGGCTCCCATGACACAGGATTCCTGGATGGATCCTCATGGTTTCTCCTCTCTAGCTCTTTCCATTAGGAATGAGGTCTCCTCTGCTGAGGAAGAGGAGTTCATGGCTCTTTCAGAGGATGAGGGAATGCCCCCTGATCCTTCTCCTTTCACAGGCCTTTTCCGGCC
>QLTV01002693.1:2333177-2347346 GCA_003457575.1 Thermophis baileyi
CCGCCTTCCTCCTCTTTCCTGGTTCCCCTCCACCGTTTCTCTTTTTTTTTCTCTCTGTTGCTCACGAGAGAGAGAGGGGGACGGACGGACGGAGAGAACATTGCTGCCAGCCCTGGATAACTCTCCGAAGTTGGATCGGATCTCTCTCTTTCTCTTTATCCCTCTCTCCCTCCCACACACACTGTTGTTTCTTTGGGATCGCAGCACAGACGGTCCAGCAGGAAAAGGGGATGAGGCCGGCAGCTGGGGAGGTGCTCTGGAGATCTGGGCCGAGTTGCACAGCCCTTGCTGGCTCAGCTGCAGGAAAATCCCCCACCCCCTTTTCCCTGCCGATCGAAAGGGTAAGCTTCAGGTAAGCTCCGCAGCCCCTGCCTTGCTTTGTCCTCACCCCCCCCACCGCTTTGCTTCGTTCTTCTTTGCAACGTGCAGCCTCACAGTAAGGAGAATTGCAGGCAATTCTCATTACTGTGAGAGGCTGCATGTTGCTTCTGGGCAGGGGAGGCTTGGTCCTCTTACCCAGTTCCCCTCCACCGTTTCTCTTTTTCTTTCTCTCTGTTGCTCACACACACAGAGAGATATTTGATCTCTTGAACTGTCACGTACTTTTCGCCCAGAGGAAGACGAAGTGGCTGAAAAGTGTTTGGGAGCCCGATAGGCGCCGGCCTGCATTGTCAAATGTTTGGGCTGCTGAGCACCGGCCTGTACGCCTATTCGGTGCTGCAGGGGCCGGGCTACAGCTACGCCAAGCCAGGCGCTTTTCGGACTCTGGCCCTGGTGGCCGCTGCAGCTCTCATGCCAGCTCTGCGGGGCAAGCATGGGGCTGCTCCGGTTGCCTGCGGCGGCTCTGCAACCACCTCGCCTTCCGCCCAGCGCAGCCCACTGCCAAGCCCCGGTTGCTACCCAGCAGCCTCCAGTACCTCCTGCTGCAACTACGGTACCTCACGCACAGCTGGCCTGAGAGCTGCAGCACCCACCAGACCCAGGATTGTAGCCTGGCACCTGCAACACCAAGTAGGTGTGTAGGCTGGCGCTCAGTAGCCCAAAGGAGACGCCTTCCTGCTGGAATTCCGTGTCCAGCCGGGGAGCGGTTCCCAGGACTGCCCGATTCTCAACCAGCCGGCTGCATGGTAGGAGGGGGCTTCCTGCCCACCTCCCCCCAAGACCCTCTCAAGTGCCAGGCTCCGGCCTCCACCCCAGGGAGCCTCAATCGGGGCCAAGCTCTTGGCAACCGATTGAGGTAGGACTGTTCTGGAAGGGGGTGCGAGACGCATGGGGCGCGAGATGCGTGGGGCCTCCTGCTGCTTTTGCAGCCTCAATCGGCTGCAAAAGCAGCCGCGATTCTTGCCCCCCCCCTCGCCGAGCATGGCAGGGCTTCCTGCCCCTCGCTGCTCCCCCACCACTCCCCACCTGCCACCCCCAAGTTGTGCCCCAAAATAATAAGACACCCCCCCCCAAAAAAATAAGGCCAAGCCCTTATTTCGGGGTTCAAAAAAATAAGACAGTGTCTTATTTTCAGGGAAACATGGTATCGTGTTCACTTTGCAAATTGTAATCTATAAAATTTATATTTTTTGAATGTATTTTATCTTAAAGCAGGGTTCATAGCATAGCCCTGTATCTAACATATAAATAGGAATTAAGAAACCAATTCTCCAGAAGTTGGATGTTATGCATCATTATTCAGCTCTTTGGCAATTAATGGCCATTTCCTCATGTTTCAAGATGAAATTTTATTTAGATTTATTCCTATAAAAACATCATATGATAAATCAGGCTTTTGGCTCAAGGGCTGTTTTGCCAAATTTGTATTGACTTGGACAAGATTTTTTTAAGACTTCTTAATCATGCCTTTATTATTTTTATAAATAACTGAAGATGGCAAACATATCTTTCCTTCTCTTATTGTCCCCATAACAACAAATCTGTTGTTAGGTTGGGAGTGTTGGGCTGAGAGTGATTGAACCAAAGTGATTCAATGTTTCAGGCCTAGGCCAGAACTACAACTCACAGCCTCCTTGTTTTTAGCCTTGTGCCTTAACCCTTAGATCAGTTTTTCATTGCAGACATGCATTTAAACAGCATCTTAAAACTTGCAAGTAGTCTAAAACACTTTTAGAGTATTGCAGCTCCAGAGGGTCCTGAGTGAAACAAATTGTCTGGACTCCTTCCAGCTGGGTTTCAGACCCAGTTTGGGACAGAAATATAATTGGTGTTTCTGCTGTCCTTGACCTCTTGGTGACTTTTGATACCATTGACGATTGATATGAAACTGCTGGGTGAGATCATCTGACACTACGTGATGAGGTATTTTCAGGATGCTGATGATTCTCAACTATGTATCTCTGTTCTGAGTGACCCAAGAAATGCTGTGGTTGCCTTCTTGCGGTGCCTGGAGGCTGTGAGTATCTGGAGTCGGGGGCAACAGGTTTCAGCTGAATCCTGGTATGATGGAGTTAGCTGTGGGTGTATAGAGTCTCAGCATTTGAGAGTTTATCATTTTTTGTTCTGGATGCACTAGGCCCGACAGACACAGCGCGCAGCTTGGGAGGGGGTCCTTCTAGACTCATGATTCCTACTAAAAGAGCAAGTGGCATTGTAATAGGAGGACCTTTGTATGACATTTTGTTGTGTGTCACTTGTGCCTTTTTCTGGATTGTGAGGCCTTGTGCTCAGTCACACGTGCCCTGGTCATCTCCTGTTTGATTTACTGCAATGTGCTTTACATGGGGCTACCCTTGAAGAGTATTCAGAAGTTGCAGCTGGTACACAATGCAGTGGCACATAGTCTTAGTACCCGTAAGATGCTGCACATAGCACTGCTGTTACACATGCTGTGTTGGTTTCTTATTTCCTTCCCGGTTCAAGTCAAGGTGTTGCTTATTACCTTTAAAGCCCTTTATGGCATGGGACCAGGTTATCCAAGGAACCGTTTCACCCCAATGGTATTGGCCTGCTCCACTCAATCCAGCAGATCACCGAGTTTTGGCTGGCAGGTTCTAGAAGAGTGGTAGACCAGGCTAAGAACCAGGCACTCTATGTTGGAGGTGGCTGATGGATTAACAGAGAAGATGATACCACTGTACTGATCGTGCCTTTTACTTCTCTCTTTACTTAATGTTTTTAATAGATTTATATTATTTTAATTGTTAGCCTCCTAGAGTCACTTTGCAGAGTGAGATAGGAGGCATATAAATTTAAATAAATAACTTGCTTCAAGCATCAGAAGAGGTGTCAATATTGTTCAGAGTTATTCCAGGACAAGAAACTATTTGGTATAGAAGTACGTTTCAGTTGGCTGCCAGGAAAATATTTCTAAATGTAAGAACTGTTCAGTACTAGAACTCTACTTCACTAAAAATGTTTAAATAACACTTAGTAGCAGTTTGCTTGGATTTGTAGTAGTGGATTTCTGCATGGGCAGGATTTATTTTAGGTAATCTTCAAGATGCCTTCCAGGCATTTCATTTTATAATCTCTAGAGCAGATCTGGCATTTAATGGCCCGCAGGCCACATCCACCCGGTGGGTAGTCCCAGTCTGACCTGTGGTATCGGCATGGGGCAGGGTATTGGTGGAGAGAGTGGCATCAGCCAAGGGCAGGGTGTCTATGCAGCATCGGGTGGGGCGGCAATAGTGTCGGGTAGAGTGGTGGAGGTTAGCCCTCCACAACAGTCCCAGTTTCTCAGATAGTCCCTTGGAAAAATTAATTACCCATCCCTGTAATAGTGTATTCAGGTTTTCTTGATTCCTCCTGATCTATGTGTCCACAGTCACTTGACTGTCATATTTTGCTTGACCGTCACATTTTGCTTGACCAAATTAATTTATGGAAGAGGAGGAGAAACATGCATATTTCTTGAGCATTGACACCAAAATATGTTTAATATGAATGTTTCCTTAGAAAACGCAGCGTTTTGCCAAATCTAGAAACAGAGCAAGTAAACACTTTAACAGTTTTCTTTTATACAGAGGAATTATTTTGACTTTTCTTATTGAGTTCCTGATTTGTCAGAAAGTCTCCATAGTTATTAAGACACTACAAGCTTTTTTGTTTACTGACAAACCTTTTGGTCTGCCAATATCTCTTTAGCTTATCACCAGAAGCTAAGATGATAAAAACTCGTTAGTTTTTGTGGCATCATTTCTCTTACTGCTGACCTAAGTAAGTGGTTGTTTTTTTCAAACATGTACGTGCTACAGCACAGCACTCTGAAAGTTATGCTACCGGTACTAAAAATCTTTTAACATTTTCCATTCCCTAATTAACTTACTTTTTATTTCAGCTATTTGCATTCTGTGTTGTCTGTCTTGTTCCTCAATTCCAAAAATGCTGACTAGCTTGGCTTTATGAGAATTCTTTCTAGTAAAATATGTCCAGTTTTTCCTATAAAAATCCTGCAGATATATCAAAACAAAACAATAATTAAAAAGATGAGAACTGATACTAATAAATAAAAGAATAAAAAGAAAAAATAGAAAGTACAAAAAAAGAACAAACGAAAAAATAGAAAAAGAAAAATAGCATAGTGAAGAAAAATCACAAATGATTTCTCCCTTCATCTCAAGAAGTATAAACAATTTTAATAATTTATAACCTTTTGAAATACAACAAATGATCTCTTTTTCATATATCTCATCTTTTATCTATAGACAAATACTTAAAAGCTTTGTTATTCAGTCCTGATAGCAAAAGTCCATGAAGAGTTACCAGAGAGTTACCATATCTATTTTAACCTTAATCAAGTAAACCAACTTTATATTCCTTCCTTTTACTTTTAACAATCTTGAGCTTTAAACCCTTCAAACAATGTGCTAGAAGTTGATTTCTTTTAATTTTTTCTTTGTATTGTCTCACAAAATTCTTCAAAGCTTTAAGATGTCTCTTTTGTAAATCCAGTATAGGAAAGTTATCTGACTCACTCTTTTGGTTTGTTATTTATATGTCCCTTTTAATGATTAAGATATCAACCAATTTATTATTTACTTATTAGATTTTTATATGCCTTTATTACTTTGTATAAGTACCGTATTTTTCAGAGTATAAGACGCACCTTAGTTTTTGGGGAGGAAAATAGGGGGGGAAATCTGCCTACCAGGTATTCATCTGGCTACCGTCCTTAGTCTGGTCAGCTTCAGCACATTATTTTATCCCCTGGTTAGGGCTTAAAAAAACCTCCTTCGGAGGGAGTAGCAATGAAAAAAGCCTGCAAAGACTTAGGGCTGGAAAAAACCTTTGGAGGGAGTAGCAATGAAAAAAGCCTGCAAAGACTTAGGGCTGGAAAAAAACCTTCGGAGGGAGTAGCAATGAAAAAAACAGGCAAAGGGAAGATCGCTTAGCTAGCAAAGCACGATTGGAGCCTCAAATCCCGGCCACCATGGGAGCGTTGATCTCCAAAGCTATCAGGGGATTGTAGCCGGGTTACAACAGAGGGTGGCATCGGTAGTTTCTGATCACCCCAGTCCCCAAGGCCACCGTCAGGGGCACCATTTTTCGAGGGAAGCCTTACCCCCTCAGGATCAGGAATACTCCCCAGCCTCTTCCAGCCAGGCATCTTTGTCAGGAGAGGAGACACAACGGGACCTAGACCTATCTGACGATGAAGGCTTAATGCCTGATCAGCCTGCCTTTGTAGGTCTATTTCGGCCTCCATTGTTCAGATCTTTGCTCTTCAAAGCGAAGAATACTGCTTGTCTGGGTACCAATCAGACGACTCAAGAGACTGCATCAGGGTCGTCTGATCCTGCAGATCCACTCTTTGCAGAGCCTACTATAGAGGCAGAGGTGGTACCCATCCCCAGGCTGTTCCTGGATGTAGTGCAGAGGCAATGGGCCTCTCCCGGGACAGGTCCCAATCCCAGCGGTCTGGACAGATGTTTTTATAACATGGGCCCAGACCTCTCCCATGCCCTTCAGGTTCCAACAGTTGATGCCCCTGTAGTGGCATTGTCCTCGGCCTCTGTCATGGCAGGCTCCCCGGAAGACACCCTCCGGCCGGAGGACAAAAGGGCGGAGCAGTCGTTGGTGAAGGCGGCCGCCTGGGCCATTAAGGCCTCCACAGCAGCCTCCTTTTTTAATAGAGCTTCACTGCTCTGGTTGAGGCACCTACAAGAAAGGTTACCAGCTGCCGACACGAGGTCCCATCAAGACCTTAATAAATTAATGGCAATGGAATTTTCGGCAGACGCCATGCTGAATGCGGTGAGATTCGCGGCCAAGTCCATCGGCTCGTCTGTGGCAACCCGGCATCTCCTATGGCTCCGCCAGTGGCAAGCTGATGCCAGGAATAAGTGGAGGCTGGCATCCGCCCCGTATTCCGGGGATAAATTGTTTGGGGACTCCCTGGACCCTATTCTTGTCAAGTCCAGGGACAAGCGCAAGTTCCTGCCGTCCATGTCCCAGAGAGTGGACTCACGCCCATCCCCTTATTTTCGCCCCTCATCCTTTCGAGGGCCGGACAGCGGATTCGGAATGCCGCATTTGCAAAGGCCCTTTCCTCCCAGACAAGGACAACAACAGGACAGGCAGGGCAGGAAAGGGCAAAGGTATCCACCCAAGCAGTCCTTCCGAGGTGGGAGGGGTCGCTCTTTTCGGCACTGGAGGTGACTGCTCGTCCAACCCTCCCATCGGGGGTTGCCTGGCATTCTTTGCCAGCCAATGGGAGGACACCACCACGGATGCCTGGGTCAGGGAGACGGTGAGGTCAGGCCTCTCCCTGGAGTTCCTCTCCACTCTCCCGAGGCTTTTCATCCGGTGCCCTGTGTCAAAGGATCGGACGAAGTGGCTCCTCATGGAATTGGCCATAACACATCTCTTGGATATTCAGGCTATCCAACCGGTTCCAGAGGAGCAGCAGGGACGGGTTTTATTCCCTCCTGTTCGTAATCCAAAAGGCCTCGGGGGGATGGAGGGCAATTCTGGACCTCAAAACTCTGAACCGTCACATTGTTTACCGACAGTTCAAGATGCAGTCGCTCAAGACCATCTTAGAGAGTGTCAGAAAGGGCGGCTTCCTCACGTCAGTGGATCTGACAGAAGCGTACCTTCACGTCCCCATCCTACCCGCCCACAGACAGTTTCTCTGCTTCCATTATGCGGGGAAACACTACCAATATCGGGCATTGCCGTTTGGCCTGTCCTCTGTCCCCAGGGTGTTTACCAAGCTGATGGCCTTACTGGCGGGCCATCTCCGGACTCTTCCGATAAGGGTCCAGTTTTATCTGGACGATATCCTTATTCAGTCCAGCTCGGAACCCCAGGCGAGGAGGGACCTGGCTACCACGATCCAGGTTCTACAAGACCATGGCTTTTCTATAAATGTGACCAAACGCCACCTGGTCCCGACGAGCCAACTGCTCCATTTGGGGGCAGTCATAGACACTGTGGAGTCCAAGGTCTATCTATCCCAGGAGCGCCAATCCAGCCTGAGGGAATTGGCAGTTCGTATCAGGAGAGAGCGTACCGTGCCACTATTCCTTCTCTCTCAGCTCCTGGGAAAGATGGTGTCCTGTATTTCTATCATCCCATGGGCACGACTCCACAGCAGAAGTCTACAGTGGTTCCTCCTTCCGTATCAGAGGTCCGGCAGGAGCAGCTCGCCGACCAGAGTGCAGGTTCCGCCAGAGGTGATTCTCTCGAATGGTGGACGTCCCAGACCATCTCCAAGGGCTGCCAGTTCAGAGAACCAGATCGCCTGACACTAACAACCGATGCCAGTCTTTTTGGCTAGGGAGCTCACCTCCAGTCACGTATGGCTCAGGGACGGTGGACTCAGGAGGATCTGAGCCACAACATAAATTGGTTAGAGCTCAGGGCGATCCACCTTGGCCCTCAGGAGGTTCGAGGATGTGGTCTCGGGCCAACACATTTTGGTCTTGACGGACAATGTAGCCACCATGGCCCACATCAACCGCCTAGGGGGGATCCACTCCAGGCCTCTCATGCAAGAGGCCGAGCAGCTGGGCGGAGGAGACTCATCTGCTGTCCATAAGGGCAGCACATATATCGGGAGTGGCAAACGTGCAGGTGGAGTGGCTCAGCAGAGCCTCAGTCGACCACGCGGAGTGGCGCCTGCACCCGTCCCTGTTCCGGGAAATGACGGACCGCTTCGGCCTCCCGACAGTCAACCTGTTTGCCACCCAAGACAACTGCCAGCTCCCCAGGTTTTTCACCAGGTTTGCGACACTGTGGGAAGAGGGAGTAGATGCGCTGCACAGCCCGTGGCCTCCAGGATTGCTGTCTGCCTTCTCTCCTCTCCCGCTGATTCCGAAGGTCATCAGGAAGTTGCTGGAGGAGGAGGAGGAGGAGCTTCTGCTTCTGGCCCCCCACTGGCCCAGAAGGTCTTGGTTTGCAGACCTGGTGAACCTGTCAATGGCTCGACCTTGGAGGATCCCTCAGAACAGGGTCTCCCTCAGCCAGGGGGCGTTGGTCCATCCGGACCCACAGTGGTTCCAACTGACTGCCTCGCGCTTGAGCGGAGCCTTCTGAGTGGGGACAATTTTTCCTCCAGGGTCATTAAGACAATTCAGGCCTCGCGCAGAGCCTCAACCAACCGAATATATAACGCCACATGGAAGGCTTTTTGTGGGTGGTGTGCCAAAGGGGAATTGGTTCCCACGGAGGTTTCCATAGCCCAGATCCTGGAGTTTCTCCAGGAAGGACTGGATAACAGGCTATCCCCAAATACAATCAGGAGGCAGGTGGCGGCCCTGTCCTCGGTTTTGGCATGTGGAGATGTGGACTCCCTCTCCCAGCACCCCATGGTCCATCGGTTCCTCAGGGGAGCGACCAACCTGAGGCCGCCGGTGGTGCACAGGTACCCGACATGGGACCTGGCCAAGGTCTTAAACTCCCTTACCAGGTCCCCATTCGAGCCTTTGAGAGAGGCCAGCCTGCGCTACCTTACGTGTAAGATGGCATTTATGGTGGCCATTACGTCGGCCAGGCGGGTATCGGAACTGGCGATTCTATCGTTGAGGAAGGACCTTCGTGTGTTCCACTCTGTCAGGGTGGTTTTGCGGCTGGACCCCTCCTTCATCCCCAAGGTAAACACTTGGTTCCACAGGGCTCAGGAACTGGTGCTGCCGAACTTCTGTCCTGAGCCAGTCCACCACTTGGAACATAGGTGGCATACCTTGGATGTGCGGAGGGCCCTCCGCATATACATCAAAAGGACTTCCTCCCTACGGAGGATGAAATCCCTGTTTGTCTCTTTCCAGCCTGCCACTCTGGGCAACAGGGTCACCCCCTCAACCTTGGGACAGTGGATTAGGGCGTGTATAGCCAAGGCCTATGAGATCCAGGCCTTGCCGCTGCCTGGGTGAGTAACCGCTCACTCTACCAGAAGCGCGGCCACCACTGCGGCGTGGGCGACGCAGGCCTCTATAGAGGAGGTCTGTCAAGCGGCTACCTGGTCCTCTCCATCCCCTTTTATCCGCCACTATAAACTGGACACTTATGCCTCGGCTGAGGTGGCCTTTGGCTGGCGGGTACTTCAGAGTGTCCACATGGAGCAAGGGACTTCGGACCGGACCGCCCCCCCCCAATAGGACAGCCAGCTTTGGTATCTCCACCACTATGGAGAAGGGGCGCTGGTGTTACCTGATATGCTCCTCGTTGAGGTGGAGATAGCATCCAGTCCCACCCGGATTGGCGTCTGGTCCTGGGTCCACGGTGGGATACGACTACAGCACAGCACATCAGTCTGCATCGACGCCTTCGTCAAAAAGCTGGGGATGCAAGCAGAGGAGGCGTGTCATCACAACTTGCAGACTCAGTCCAATTAGATGACAGACGGAGTTAACCCATTCCTGGATGCTATCTCCACCTCAACAAGAAGGAGTGTATCAGGTAGCACCAACACCCCTTTTCCATATCATTTTTGTAGTCATTTTTAAATCCATTTTATTGTCCAGTAAAACGTGTTCCTCTCCCATAACATATTTCAAACACATTCTGTCTATAATGGCAGAAACTTTTAAAATTAACTTCTGAGTCCATTGTTCACAAATATCCTTTAGTACGCCCAATCTTAATGTATTTTGCTGTCTTGTGGTCTCCTTGCAAGAAGCAGTTGTCTGGAGCATTTGGGTGCATTTCCAAGACTCTGTCTAGAGACTTTGTCTATTACAAAGACCTCGTCTATTTGCCAGCTCTTCATTCTGTTGTGGTTTTCGGCTCTGATTCCGACAGAGCTGCTTCCAGTTTGCTGTTTCTTCCTCAGATGTTGTCTCTGTATAAATTATAACCCTTTGCAACCCACCCAAAGAACCATCAAGACAACTCCCACCAACACTGACAGGGCAAGTCACTAGAATATAAAATGAGAGCAAATCCAAGTCCCTAATACTACTGATGATGTTACCTAGTTTTGGGTAATGAAACGTCTGCAAGAAAAAAACAAGCTCAGAGAGTACCAAGGACCCCTCATTTCAACCCTGAGCTACAAATATTCACCTTAACCACTACACAAACTGGCTGATGTTACTCACTCCAAATTATGGTGACCTCACTTAGTGGTGTTAGGTATATTAACAAAGGAAATGGATCAAATCTGTGTATCCCACCATAAATCAATCATCTTCAAGTTGTGCTCTAGTATTAAGACCTCAGGTCTTCCTAAAGCACTGTCTAGGAATTCTGAGAATTGCTCAGCCAGTATATCTGGAGGACATCTGTTTGGGGCAGGCTGCCAACACCCAGTTAGTAGTGGTGCTAGAAAATAGCACCAGCTGCAACTTCCAGATGCTTTTCAAGGTTAGCCCAATGTTGAGGACATTGCAACAATCCACTCAAGAAGTGACTAAGCCATGAGTGACCATGAGCAAAGCCTTTAGAAGGGGTGCAACTGGTACAGAAAATGAAAATGCAAAAATTTCCACTGCTGCCAACTGCTCCTTGAACAGGAGTTCTGGGTCTGGGAGGACCTCCAAGTTGTATCTTGTTTGTGGTAGAACAAGAAGGAGTTGTGGGCTAGAATTTTCCTTTCCCCAACATCAACTAGAAAGGATCTTGGAAGAAAAGGGAAAGTTGTCAAAATCCTGTGCCCTGCATTTATCTGAAGTTAGCCCAGAAGGATATCATGTTGGATGGTATCTAAAGCTGCTGAGAGGTCAGGGAGACCAAAGATGAATCAGGGAGACCCATTTTCATTTGTTTTGAACTATGGAGCTTGCTAGATTATTTTGTGCCAGTCACTTTCTGAGTTGCTGTGGAAATAAAAGGGTTGTTCTCCCATACTGAACTCTCAAAAGAAAAGATGTGATGTAATTGCAGTAATAAATAAAATAATAAATATCCAGGAGAGCAAATAGGCTGTGTTCCTGACATCCAGTTCTCAGCATAGCTCATGTTACAGTTTTCAAAATATTATTGGTTTATTTTTCTTCGGAAGCCCAGTTGAAATGGGCCTAGGTAATCAGTATTCTTTTTAATGGTTCTGGAATTGTGAAACCATCACCAAAGTGGGCTTCTTGGTTTGAAATGATTTAGTTGAAAAATTATAAATTATAATTGCCAAATTGTCACAAGTCAACATTTTTTAAGTTATAGGGAAGCACGTCTCTGTCTCATCTCCCTAGCTCTATTCCTTTATCTAAAAATGTCTGTTTTGTCTATTTTAGTTATGGCATTGTCTTGATTTTAATCAATTTTATTGTTCTAGAAGGAAAAAAGGAATAAATACAGGCGTTTCCATTCTATTAATAGGTTGCAGTACTTGGCTCCTCTTGTGTGAGTTCAGAAGATAAGCACATTTGAATCTGGTTAATACAATATTTAACCACTAGCATGTACTATTGCTGTAGGCCTTGAGAAACCTCACAATCTTTGAGAAATGGGGGTGGGGGGAATGTAATAAGGCAGTGACAAACTTCTTCACTGCCAAGATAACTGGTTGGCTTATTTATGTAGTCCCTAGGGGTTAAGTGCAACTCAAGGGCATCCTTATTTTTATTTTTAACCTGTGGATTCCTTGTATGTATTCAGCTCATCAGGTCTAGAAAACCCCTTCACAATGCATAGCTCAATGTTCCCCACGTTGGATGCCCTCCAAATATGTTGATCAACTCCCAGAATTCTTGGCAGTGATCGCCAGAGGATAATGAAGTCCTCAGGTTATAATAAAGAGATCTGGAAATCTCCATTGGATCAGAATTTGATTTAGGCACTGGATTTGGTTCTTGTCCAGGATTCCAAATGATACCAGTGTTCTAAGAAAAATCCTTATGTGAGCTGAAATTCTGTCCCGTGACAGTATCCCCTAACCCCATGAGACGTGTTAGTATTGGAGAATATACAGTATATGTGAGACAATGTGGTTTTTTTTTCTTTTTTATATACTCAATTTTAAATCCAAGAATAAAATTAAATGTTGAAAGGGGATCATCTGAATTTAAGTGGAATAGCAGTACTTTTTGAATTAATGTTATTACCAACTTATTTTTAAAATCCTATCTGTTCCTATATAAGTTGCATCTTCCAGTGCATTGTTAAAGATTAAAAATTGATGTAGCCTTCAGTCTAACAATTTTTATCCATGTTTTATATAGTTAATGCAGTTAATTTCAAAATGCTAGGAAAGACATATGTTCATAAACCATCTTGAACTGTAAAGTATGCGTCTTTCATTTTTTTAATGTTTAATTTTATAGAACCATGTTCCCCCAAAAATTTGTATGGCTTCCACTCTCCCAAGTGTTTCAGATGTTGCTTTGTTCCCAGGCCTGGGAGTTAGTATGTTAGTACTAACACCTGTTGTGGGATTGATTTTTTATTTCATTTTTACTGCTGAACTATGACTGTCTTTGGGCTGTTAGGTTGTAAGTGATTTTTTTTTGATTGGGCAGCTATAATCTATCATATGGTTAGTCACACAGTCAGTCAGCTATTTAGGCTGGATTTGTCATTTTTATCCATCAAGTCCTTTCTAAGGACCTGGATTCAAATGTTGTATGATTGTGTTAAATGTATCATCGCAGGATGTAAACTGTTTCAAGTAGAGCTGCCTTTTGCAATTGACTGATGGTGATTTTGTTAATGCTGATAGTGTTCAAATGGTCCTCCAGATGTTTTGGGATTGCACTCAAGGCGCCTGTTGCTATTGATGCTATCTTTGTCTACTTGTCTTTGCAGATCTTTATATTTTGTGATTTTCTCCCTTCTCTTCTGCTGTCTCCAAATATTACAATGTCCACTATCCATACTTTTTTCTTTCTTACCAACAATTGTTAAGTCTGGAGTGTTATGTGGCAAGTGCTTTTAGTCTCAGAGTACTTTAGCTTCATCATTTCTATTATTTTGTCTATTTTGTGGTTCCACCAGCTCTTGCTTGCAGGCAAATAGTATTTGCAGCCATCCCAACGCACACTGTTGTTGCTACTTTGTCATGCCATTGTTTGTAGTCAGTCTGTGTTATTTTCTTGCAGCAACTAACTAGGTGGTCCACTGTTTCTTCAGCTTCTTTATAGAGATTGCATTTGCTGTCTCTTGTGTCTTTTCAATTCTGGCTTTGTATGCATTTTTTTCTTAAGGCTTGGTGTTGTGCAGCCATGATTAGTCTCTGTCTCTTTCTTCAACTTTGCTGCTGTTAGCCTACTTTGCCTGCTAGTTTTGTTTTATGTACTGGTCATGTAATACTTTGTATTGCTATGTCTCTTTTATTCTTCATTTGCTCTTATAGACCAGTTTGATCTCTTTGGTATTCAGTAAACCTTCTTGATGTACTAGCTTAAGGGCATATTCTTCATTGTCCTTCAGATAACCTTCCAATGCCCCTTTTTTTCTTCGTCAACTGGCTGGTGTAGTTGCAATATTTCATGCCCATTAATGCTCCTTAATAAATAGAGTCTGTTAACCTCACTGCAAGTTGAGTATAAATCAGCCCTATTTTTCTTCTTGCATTTATATATATTTATATATTTATATATTTCTTATTGCATTTATATAATGTACTAGCTTAAGGGCATATTCTTCATTGTCCTTCAGATAACCTTCCAATGCCCCTTTTTTTCTTCGTCAACTGGCTGGTGTAGTTGCAATATTTCATGCCCATTAATGCTCCTTAATAAATAGAGTCTGTTAACCTCACTGCAAGTTGAGTATAAATCAGCCCTATTTTTCTTCTTGCATTTATATATATTTATATATTTATATATTTCTTATTGCATTTATATA
>QLTV01002693.1:2364540-2385221 GCA_003457575.1 Thermophis baileyi
AAGACGGCCCAACGGCAAACCAGAAAGTGTGTTTTTCCGAACTTCCGGTTTGCCTGTTGGGCCGTTTTTCGCACTCTGGGGCTTCAGGACGCTTCCCTGAAGCCTCCGGAGGGCAAAACGGCCTTCCCCAAGGCCGAAAATCAGCTGGCCAGTGCGCACATGCGGCTGGAGCTGACATAGGGCAATGCCTCGGATGCCCTCTGATATGGCTCCGCGTGCCACCTGTGGCACGCGTGCCATAGGTTCGCCATCACTGTTCTATTATGTTGTTTTAAACCACCCAGAGTCTGAGTGAAATGGGCAACATTTAATAAACAAATAGAAACAAAAATCTCCCAGTCCATTTTTGTGGGAAAGGCAATTGGGCAACAGCTTGGAATATTTTTAATTGCTCCATTCTGAGCCCCCTTCCTCTAGGTTGCAAGCTCCAAGATAGTAATAGCACTTAAGACTTATATACCGCTTTACAGTGTTTTACAGCCCTCTCTAAGCAGTTTACAGAGTCAGCCTATTGCCCCCAACAATCTGGGTCCTCATTTTACCAACCTCGGAAGGATGGAAGGCTGAGTCAACCTTGAGCCGGTGAGAATCAAACTGCCAAACTGCTGGCAGCCGGCAGTCAGCAGAAGTGACCTTGCTGTTTCTGGGCCTTAGTTGCAGTGTCTTCCAACTGTACCTGAAGTTACAGTGACTCTAGTAGAAACGGCAAATATAAAAAAATACTTAGCTGAACTTTGCAGAAAGGTTGCAAATATTTCTAAATGATAGAAATATGCTCTGTACATGTATATTACACCAGTCATCAAACGTGTATTTTTATTATTGTTCAGTAATACACTATACTGAAAGGAATCCATTGCTGAGCTCAGATCAGTGGCTCTTGATGTAGACAGCCTACACAGTAAAATGTGTATAGGTAATCCTCTGTAGGTAATCAGAGTACTTCTGAGTGCAGCTAATCCCTATAAATACTCTATGACAAGTTCGTTAACTAGTAGTTAAGTGTGAGCTAGATGGCATGTATTTAAGTGAATATTATAGTTAGCTCAGAAATCATACTCCAAGGTTGCTTATTGGTGGTTCCTGAAATAGGGAAGTATCAAATTGGGTATCAGTTGTGGTGTAATGGTATGTGAGAATAACCTTGAAAGACAGGAGGGAGAGTTGTAGATTGAAAAACTGGCATGTAAAAGATATCTCGGCCCACAGAAGGAGAAGGCACAGGAAGGGACCCTCCCTAGTTTTCTGGAGAACAAAAGAAAAGGGAGAAATATTTTCAGTCTTGCAAGACCTGTTAATGTAATCTTACAATAAAGATAGAACTGGTACTCCTTGTTGTGCCTCTTGTCTGTATTACCTTGAAGGGCTAACACCCGGATCCATTGTTCTTCAATATTTTCAGTAATGACTTGAGTGAAGAAGGAGGGAGAAATCATATATGTAGATGACCAGTTGCTTGTGGATGTGTATGTTGGTGAGATCTGAATTAATGGTGACTGTTAAACATACTATAGGAGTAGGGCCCAAAGTACACATCAGTTGTTCCTTTCCAAGTTTATTGATTGAGGTGCCACAAGGTTTAGGACCTGAATGACTTCAGTGAGGTGGCAGAAAGAATAGTTGCCAAGTCTGCAGATAATACAACAAAAGAGAGCTAATTGTCTAAAAGATAAGAATAACATTTAATTGGACTGAGAAAACAGAATGAAATTTAATAGAGGCAAGTGTAAAGACAAAACAAAGAATGAGGAAAGAGGAATCAAATGCACAAGTATTGGATGGAGATACCTCACCTGATAAATGGTTATGAAAAAGATTTTGGAATAAAGATTAACTGAAAAATGAATATGAGCCAAAAACTTCAAGAAATAAATTGTTTATTGGAGTTGAAAATTTGGGTTTTTAATGACTCATCAATGCAAATATTAGTCTAATTTATAATTTACATATGTGAATTGTTCTGAACATTATATTTTACACGAGTTTTTTTTAAGTAGAGTAAAAATAGCCACAAATAGTATATCAAATACTGCATAGCTATGTATTATTGCTGTTACACTCTACATTTTTGTATATAATGAAATGTAGCTATCTACTAACTCTTATTTACCCCATATATTTAAAAAAACCCATACTTATTTGGAGTTATTGCAGTACCAAAAAGAAAGTGGGAGGATAGCCAGTTTTAGAACACTTCCCTGCCAGAGGTTACTTAATAGTGATTTATGGTTTTGTTGTAGTTTATGACTCTGGTAGTGCAGAGTGAGAATTTGAGGGCTGTGTTTCAGAAGGAGTGTTGCTATGACTCCTTGTGTGGAAAAGTTCGTTATGTGTGGGTGTGGGCAGACTTGTCATAATTGAAATAGGAAGTCTGTAGATTTTCAGAGGGATCTTGCTGTATACATATTTGTCAAAATAAACATGCATTTTTGCAATATGACATAGTGGGTTAAGGATTACAGAGTGTCTTACATAGAACTTTGTCCCCAAAGGAAAAAAGGTCATATAGAAAGGCTGTCCAAGTTATGATTTGATGGTTTGAAAGTGTAGTGTGGAAAAAGCTCAAAATAGTGGGAATAATTGTATCATTCACTACAAATGATCTTTTAGTCTGATAACTAAAATGTAAAATTCTTGCATAAGTGCACTTTTGTTTTCTTGAAAGGTCATCTGATTCCATGATAACTCTTCAATTCATATTTTCTTTTATTTAGATTATTGTGATTCATTAAAATTACTCATGGAGGGAGGAAACAATATCTTGGGAACTTCTAATACTGAATTGCTAAAACTAAGGTGGCATGAGCCTGATTAAAAATGTAAATAAAAATATCTGATAGCTCCTTTAAGAGCAGGATACTAGTTGAATAAGAAAGTACAGGTGGGAAAGATCTGTTTGGTCTTACGTTGGGCGGCATCCATCTGTGCTGAAGCACACCTGTAAAATTTGAAAAGCAAGGACCTAAGGCAGGCTGCTTAGCTTCAATTCTTGAAAGATTTCATGTACTAATTAGCTAATAAAATGAATCAAAGAACATTTAATGTTCATTAAAATTTAATGAATTTTCTTCACTTTCTGATCACCGTTGTGTATGTTCTTCTTTCAGGCATCAAGACTGACAACGATGAATCTGGTGTGAAGACCTTTTGATTAAGCAGCTTTATATAGATTGTTGGCTCTGAGCCTTATTTTGTGGCTAGTATAAGTGGTGCATATAATTAAAATGAATCCTGGATTTGTACACCTATCCCCAGTATTGGGGAGGACTTTGCTGGTTCTGACAGTGATTACTTCAGCTAAGTGCCATTGGCCCAGTGAAACCTCAGAAGTTGTACGGGACTGGGAACATCAGTTAGAAGCCTCCATGCATTTGATGCTTTCGGACCTCCGTGAGAGTGCACCAGCAGTGGTGGGGATTCCAGACAGCTCTGCTGTGGTAGGTCGCACCTTCAGAGTCACCATCCCTACAGAACTTATAGCTTCCAATGGAGAGATTATCCAGGTGAGAATTTAAATTGATTGATTTGATTTGATTTATTTATAACCTTTATGTAGTCTATCTCACACAAGTGACTCTGGATAAAAACAAGCAAACTGACCAAAATATATGCCTCGCCCCACTCCCAATAAGAAACTAATAACTGTTAACAGAAGCAGAGCTCACTTCACCTGTGATCCAAATATCTAGGAAAACACCCAGGTCTTCAATGCTTTATGAAAGGCTAATAGGGTTGGGGTCAACCACCGTCTATGTCTGTGTATCTCTGTAATGGTCAGAAGGAATAACTTTGAGGAGCAGAAGGAACAGCCACAACCAAGACAGTGGTCAGATATCTGAGTCTAGGCCAGAACTGTAACCTGAAAAAGGAACTCAGACAGACCCTTCCTAGCTCTCATAAAATAAAAAAAGGAAGGGGGAAAGTGCACTGAGATATGCAAGATTGAAGTCAGCCCTTCAAGGTGAATGAACTTAGGCAACCAAAGTCATGCATGCTAATACTACTGTTTCTATAAGGATATAATAACCGTGGTGAGTTGTGGTGGCGCAGTGGTTAGAATACAGTACTGCAGGCTATTTCTGCTGACTGCTGGCTGACTGCAATTTGGCAGTTCGAATCTCACCAGGCTCAAGGTTGACTCAGCCTTCCACCCTTCCGAGGTCGGTAAAATGAGGACCCAGATTATTGGGGGCAATATGCTAACTCTAAACCGCTTAGGGCTGTAAAGCACTGTGAAGCGGTATATAAGTCTAAGTGCTATTAGTGCTATAACAGAATCTTGCAAGTCAGAATGTGCCTCCCCTCTCCCTCCCTTTATCTTCCTCTTCCTAAAGATTACTCCTGTTTCGGAGAGACACTATACCTCATGGCAGGTGCTGCCACTGAGAAGACACATTGGCTCTGGGATCCAACATGTTGACATTGTTTAAGAGAAGAGACCTGGTACATGCTCTCTACTAGATCTGGTGAGATGAGCAGAAGTAATAAGAGAAATATAGTCCTGCAAGTAGTTGGCCCCATGCCATAGAAGCTTTATAGGTAATAACCAGCACCTATTGAACTGTACCCAGAAGCCTACTAGGAGCCAGTGCAGCTCATGAAGCAGCAGTGTTATATGGACGTAATGTGAAATACCAAAAACTGCCTGCACTGCTATATTCTGGACCCCAGCGGTCTTCAAACTTGGCAACTTTAAGACTTGTGGACTTCAACTCCCAGAATTCTCCAGCCAGCAAGTTTGGTGACCCCTGTTCTGGACCATCTGCAGCTTCCACGTGCAGTCCCATGCAGAGCACATTACAATAGTGTAATTAGGGGATGGGTAAGACATGAGTTACTAGAGCAAGGCCTCCTGGTTCAGGCATGGGCACGGTGTACAAGATGAACCTATGCAACTGCCCCCCCCCTTGCCACAGCTACCACTTGCACATTGAGCAGGGATTGAGAGGACCCCCAAATTGCACACCCAATTTCTGACTAGGAAAGTGTACTCCCATGTAAAGAGGTAAAATCCCCTGAACTAGGGGCTTTAAAACTCCATCTTACCAGGGTTGAGCCAAAGCTTTTTCTCCCCCATCACAGCTTCCAGACACTGCGAAAGGTCCTTGACATCATCACATGGTCAGTCCAAGGAAGAGATGTGCAACTGGATATCATCAGCATACTGATGATTCCGCATCACATACCTACAGATGACCCACACTCAGCAGGTTCATGTACAGTAGTACTTAAAAGTTTGCGAGCCCTTTCAAATTTTAAATATTTCTGTATAAACATGATCTAAAATGTGGTCTATTCTCGTTAGGGTCTAGTCCTAAAACAAGATAGAGAACCCAATTAAACAAATGAATCAAAAACATTATACATTCATTAAGTTATTGAGGAAAATGATCTAAAGTTACATATTTGTGCATGGCAAAAGTGAGGCAGCTTGTCAGGCACAACTTTATTGTATAATTCTCCAGTGAGAGAAGTTGCTGTGATGGTGATGATTGACTTTTCTTCTAGTGGGAAAAAATTCTACCTGGGTTTCTTTTATTTTCTTTCTGGACTGTCAGACAAAAAGTTAATTTGCACCCATAACTGAAAGGTCACCTTTATAGAAAGATAAACTTGGAATCATTTATGAGATACAAATGGCTTCCCAGACCATAAATAACTAAAGTAGTTCCCACTCTGACATTTCATCTCTTTCTTGCCCTTTCTCCTCTTTCGTTGTGTTGTCCCCCCTCCCCCCAACAAAGAGCTACTCATTATTCTGGCAATAAAAAGTAAGAGTCCTTTTTAGAGTGACTGCTTGCATTAGGACTGTGAGGCTCATACACAAAACATGAATTTGTCAACTAGAAAGTTTACTAAAAATATAAAACATATCTGGCTACACAATTACTACACTGAGAAAATTCAGAAGTGATGTATTGTATTGTATAAATGCTTCTTGCCATCCTAGTCAACTGTCTTATTATGCCTTAACAAAAACTGTTAGCAAGAGATTTCACTCACTCAATTTTCATTATTTTGTATCTCAAAATACAATCTGAAATACAGCTACTGGAACTTCATTTTCAATTTGTGTGTGGAAGTTGTTTCATTGTCCTTTTATTTGGCCAGCAGTTTTGATGTTATATATGTTGGTGGCAGCAAGAATACTCTATGCACAAAAATGGAAGGACAGTTCGATCCCCACAACAGATGAATGGCTGCAAAAGTTGATTGAGTTAGCAGAGATGGCTAAATTGACTTTGATTAAAAAAAAGAACACAATTTTGTTTTCGTTGGAAACCTCTTTTGGACTTCGTGCTTTGTGCTTGTTTTAAAAATGAAACTTTGATTTGGGGTTTTGCTGATTAGATAATTTGTTGTTTTCGAAATGGCTAGTATATATTATCATATAAAAGTAAAAAGTTTAGGTTTTACCTTATTCTACTGCACCAAAAGGAGTCAGAAGTCAATGCTTTTTCTTTTTCCCCTTTTCCCTGCACTTTTCTCTCTTCCCCCTTTCCTCCATTATTTTCCCATTATTTTCATTTTTCTTTGTATTTCTGTACTTTACATTTTGATCAACTAATAAAAATATTTGAACACTTTTATTTGGCCAGCAATGTCCACGCTGTTCATAGAAAAGCCAGTGGGTGTTATCTCACAGCTTAAAGCTTTTAGTTGCAGGTAGTACTGAAAATTGCTATTAGCAGGCAAGAATATGCTTGCAACTTGTTAAGTGATTTCCAAGATGTAAAGAAATGGTTTTCCTCTTTCCTTTTTAAGCTGTTTACATTTATGCTCTAAGAATCTCAGTAGTTTTTGGATGGAATTAATTACAGGCAAGCGGGAGAGGTATTAATTTTGAATAACTTCAGACGCTTCATTCATTGTAGAATTGACTGAATTTCAGTGTAAGATGAGAGCACATTATAAGAAAAGATAAGAAACTTCACATATCCTGATTTCTAGGTAACCCACTTCTCAAAAGGAATAAAATCTCCTATTCAAATTTTCTGTCTTACATTTTATTAAGCTTGTCTTATGCAGCAGTCATGGAATTTTAAAACAGGAAGGCCCCTGAGATCAAACATTTAGGATCCATAAACTGCATAATAGATACTTATGAAGTGACAGATCTGCTTTGATGAAATGATTCAGGCCATGAAGGTATCCTAATTCACTTCAGTGAAATAATGTGATCTTGTGATTTTATATATTCATTTAGCATGTTTGTATGACCGCCCATTTCACAAAATGGGCAAAAGAAGAAGGGGACGACAGAGAATGAGGTGGCTGGATGGAGTCACTGAAGCAGTCCGTGTGAGCTTAAATGGACTTGGGGGATGGTAGAGGACAGGAAGGCCTGGAGGAACGTTGTCCATGGGGTCGCGATGGGTCGGACACGACTTCTCAACTAACAACAACAACCATTTCACAAGAAATTACTCTGGGGAGCATACAACATTTAATTCAAAAACGAAGTGATTCTCCTTGAAGTAGCTAGTGTGAGGAGTGAAGACTCTTCCCAGCCTTCTCCCTTGGTGTTCCCTTAAAAGCATCTGCGCAGCCTTAAGAGGCTTGGCAGGAAAAAGCTCAGTCATCTTCTGTAGCATGAGTTCTGTAGCTTTGCTTCATTATGCCAAAGTTTCAAACAAAATAAAGTTCTTGTTCAAAGCTTTGCACAACAGTACAGCATAATAGAGGCAAGGTGAAAGAATACATTTATTACCCGTCAAATATTGCATAAAATTGAATTCCTTTTTAATGCTAAAAGGAACAAAATTGTCTTTTGAAGCAGACTTCTAAATTCCAAGGAGTAACCTTTCCATTTTCTTTAGTTAATTGATTAGCATAATTTTTGGCATCCATATGAACCTTTGTTGGATTAGCTTTTATCAGCTGTTTTGAACTCCTGAATATGCTTAATGTTTTTTAACCTTGTGATATCTTAACATTTTAAAAATTCTTGGATTTATTACTTCCCTTTTGCAAGCAAAAAAATAAAAATTAGCTCAGTAATTTCTGCACATTAGTTTGTTGATTAGTCTGTATTAAATCCCATATTTTGAGGAGATTGTTATTTAATTATGAGGTCGCATCCCCTTGAAAAACTTGCAAACCTTTGTGAATTATTTGACATTTTGGTCACTTCCAAATTGCAGATGCTATATATGTGTTATTCTTGTATAATTGAATTGGAGAAAGTTCAAGTGGAATCAACTGGCACATCTACTTTCTGTTTATCTCAGAACCATGAGGTGCTGTGTTCCATTTTTCTGTAAAATTATTTCATTTATCCACAAAGTTGCAGGATATGGTGAGATAGAAGTGAAGTGACAAGAGAATTGGAGTCAACTAGTAATAACAGTGAATGTTGACTTTTTTAAAGGATTCTTTTACTTGTATATACCGAACAATATAAAAGTATAAGTATCCATTACAATCCATCAGGGTGTTTTTGTTTAAGAGACCATAGAAAATCATTGGAATGTTTGGGAGTTATCTCCAATTGAAAGTACTTACTGGAATCCATTCAAAAATCAAAACACTTTCTTAGACAATAATTATCATCCCAGCAAATGGAACTTAAGTCTGCCTAAAATCAACAATCACCCACACCAGTGATATGGTAACAGTGTACATTTCTTATCAAAAGTTACCTTTACAATATTTCATCAATACTATATATCCAAATTTTCAATTGTGCACTTTTTTCTGTCTGAATAGGATTTGAAGACCAATAATTCCTGCACATACAGTATCATGCAGTTGCATTTCCAAGAAACAATTTTACACATGCCCTTCTTACAGAATATGAAGAACTCCATCTCCTACATCTGTTTCTCTGACATTGAGAAATGCTTATCTTCCACAGTCTACATATCTCACTCTGTAAAAACAAATCCTTATTTTAGTCAAATGGAGATATACAAGCCTTCTCTCTGAGCAAACCCTGAGGTATAACCCTTGAGCTTGAGTTCAAGATGAAGCGATCTCTTTCAGAGTCAAATCCTATCGTCAGGGTATGCCCTTATTAATTTGCATTACATCAGTGGAAAGAAAGAAGAAAAATGCAACTTATCTGCTTTAGCAAAATTGCCCCTCTGATCTTTTTACTGCCTGTAGCTGGATAAATAGTACTTTCAATTCTGCATTGTTTTGGCCCCAGGCTCATAAGACCATTGTAAAATGGTTCCTTTTTCCCTGCAAGTAAAGGGCTACATTACTTTTCAGACAAAAGTGCTGAACAGGAAAACAATTTAACAAATAAACTTCCTTCCTAGACTTTTTATCATAATTCAGTCATTCTGCAAAACAAAATGTAACAGAAATACCATTATAAACTTCCAGATTAAGTCTTGAAGCATCAAACAGTAAAATTAGTTTATAATAAACAAAGAAGCCATTAAGGTTGGTGGTAGTGACTATATACTAGAACAGCATTTAAAAAAATATGTGTAAGAGGCTTTTCAAGTTTTTGTGTGTGTATTGTACTAAAGAATAAAACAACCCTTGGTGTGATTGCTGTGTTCCTATAAGAAGATAGTAGGCTAGATGAATCTGGATATGTGCTGGATATAGATTACGGTAATTGTGTGATTCTATGTGCTGTAATGAACTGGAAGTGTAGATATTTTATTTCCTTTATTTTTTGCTGCTTCTTCTGTCTGTTTCAGCCTTCCCACAGTTTAAAGATGTTTAGTGTACATATAATAAGTGCACAGATATCATTTTGATTTGTCCAAAGTGAAACCAGATTCTATCCATTGAATAAGCTCATTCACCAAATGACTATATAAATGGTGGTTTTTGGACTAATGAACCATTTCACAATAAATCTGAACGTTGCTGCTTAGTGAGCTCAAACAGAACCTTTTTTTCCAGAGACTGATAAGTCATAATTCACTGGGAACATGTTTTAACAAGTTTACTCTTAAAAAGATTTCATCTTGTAAATAAAATCTGAGGACTTTCCTTAAAATAAGCCAGACAAGGTTATCAGTTCAGCCTGTCCCAAATAACACAATAATACAATATCTATGCCAAGAGGAGGATTCTTCTGGAGCATTGGCATGTGCCCAATAATTACTATTTTTGTTTTTTCTTCTGGCCTTTTGTGATGAAAATTGACATACTGTATAGACTTTTAACTGAGCATGAACTCAAGAGTAAGGAATAAGTGATACAAGAAGCATTTCTCTTAAATATTTGTGCTAGTAAAGTGGTTATAGTAATGGGATTGGTATTCTGCACATCTGAATCTGGATTTCTGGGAGAAGGACATCTGATCATATCTGCCATATTAAGGAACTCTGAATAGTGTCTCACTTGTGATCTCTTCTGTGTCTTTTAGTGTAAAGGATTTGATCCTTTTTACTTGTAGTTTCCAGGCTTGAAATGTATGGCTCTGTCTAATTATAAACTGATTTCCCAGGCTAAATAATTCCTTGTCTCAATGTTCTACATTCTACTCAAATAGCTTTCGTAGCCATTAAGAAATAGTATGCATTTATGTATGGTCTGGATAAAGGTCACTGAATCTGCTCCCAGTTCAGACATTAGAGTATCTGCTGACTATAGGAAATAGTAGCAAGTACAAAGCCTAAAGCATCAATAAGCATCTGGTGCAAATGTTGTCTAAGAGATTGTTTTTTCCTTTTGTCTTTTTGCTGTAGAAAGGTCATGGATATTGAAGTGTTCTCTTTCAAAATATGATATCTTGCCCTGAGTTTTTGTCAATAAAATAGGAACAGGCAACAGAGTCACAGTCCAAGTGCTTATATCACTAACAAGGAATAGACAATTGAATTGTTTTTAGATTTGCAGCATTTCCTTATGAAAGAAGCACTTCATTCAATAGTCAGTGTTTTGCTGTGAGTACCGAGTGAAATTACTGGCATGCTCTGCAATAGAAGAGGGGAAATCTTTGAATAGTTGCTTTATAATAAACATGGGCACATCTGGAAATGAAGGCGTTATAGTGGGAGTGATAGAATGGAATTAGCTGGAACATCTGTTAATATCTTTGTGAGCTGAACAATGCTGTCTCACAGAGACGACGTTATGGACAGGAACAATGAATGTTTTCTCAGTGTAAATAATTTCTATATATTTCTTTGTTACCTAAATTTGACCAAAAATTTAATATGTATGGTAGAAATTCTGCTTCGTATTTCCATTCTCAGAAAATTCTAGCTTCATTATACTGAATACATTGAATGTGTTTATTTGAAACAAAACAATCATACTACCATAAAGATAATTTTTGGAATTGATGTAATACTATATTGTGTCAACATTCAGGCAAGCTTGTTCAATCTTTTTTAAATATAATTATAATACACTTAATAATATATGCTACATAAATACCAATTAAGTTGTGAATATCTTAACTCCCTCTAGTGGCTAAATAGATGTTTTTATTCCTAGAAGTCATACCTCATACCTAACATTTATCTGCTTAACATTTTCAACATCTATATAAACTTTTTAACATCTCTGCATATATTTGTTATTTTCTATTATGATTATATTAAATCTCAAATTTCTGGCCTTTTTAATTTGGTTCCATTAAAGTCCATAATCAATCACTACTCTGATAAATGGTTTGAAATAGCTTTGAAATGCATTGGCTTTAGGTCTGGATATGGTCAGGAATGTTCTCCTTCAAATACAATTAATGTAATTCATTGTTAGTAAATATGGTAGTAGCAGTAATTGTTATTAATGTAGGTTTATTTAAAATAATAATAAAATAATGGTGGTGGAAAATACTTTCTCAATTAATATTAAATGTTCCATATTCTGTACTAGTTAATAGTAATTCCATACTGCTAAATTATGCTGAATTACCGTACATCTTTCACTTTTTGTCAGTGGTATATTTAGCTGTTGAAGACTTTATGGACTTTTGATCTCACCCAGCCAAATAGGTGTAATGCTTCATAGGACATAATTATTATGTCCTTGATTGCGCAGTGGTTAGAATGCAGTATTGCAGACAGTAAGGCAGTTTGAGTCTCACCAGCTCAAGGTTGGTCAGCCTTCCATCCTTCTGAGGTCGATAAAATGAGGATCCAGATTGTTGGGGGCAATATGTTGACTCTGTAAAACACTTAGAGAGGGCTGTAAACCACTGTGAAGTGGTAGATAAGTCTAAGTGCTATTGCTAAGTGCTATTGCTATTATGGTCTTACAGGAGTTTTACACTTCTCATCCTTGATTTTACCAAACCAAAATGGCTTCAGCTTTCAGGAGTTCTATCGGTATTACAGCCAATATGGTTGGATTCCGTTGCCTGTGCTGCTTTGCTGTTGGAAAACCAGGGTGTAAACATATTTTGTGCTCAGAGGGCTCAGTCAGAAAGCTTGTTCTATAACATTGGAAAATATCAGTCACTGATTAAGGCCTATCAACACCCAAATCCTTACATATCCAGGAACCCCACTTCAGTTTTTGGTAGTAAATGCTGTCATATTCTGCAAGGATTACGCCTTAGTTTATTCCAGTAAAAATAAAGAACTTGTGACACTTTAAGAACTAGAAATTTTATTACTGCATAAGCTTTTGTAGATTGCAATGCACAAAACTTTGCCTTAAATACTAATAAATATTAGTATTTGAGGCTCCACAAATCTCAATATTTTTGTTATATTCTAGAGCTTTATGTGTGTTTAAGTTAAAGAAAGGTAACCTTTTAGGTTAATGGATTATTTTCAGTGGATTGTGGGTAGTTTTATAAAATAATTGCAACGGCAGCTATCAGCAGTTGTAAAACACCTTTTTTTTAATGGCAAACTGGCAAGCTTTATCCCCCAGCTATCTACCACCTTACCTACCTTTGTCTTTTCTCCATCGTGGGAGGAGCCAGCAGTCAGGATGGGCTGTCCTTGTCCGTCAGCAACGAGGACCGAGTCAAATTTGCATATAGCTGGATCCGCTTCCTGGTTACCCAGTTCTGACTCGGTCCTCGGCAGATTTGGACGCGGCTTTGGTTTGCTCCATCCCACTGCTGGTTCCTTCATTCAGAGTTTCATTTTTCCCTGACTTCGAAGATCTGTGAGTGTCTTCTCCTGGGTGGGCGTGGAGTTAGAGTGGCATTGACGCAGCGGCTTGTAGCCCAGTCTGCCACGTGGGGGGGGGACCAGCTTCGGCCTCCACCCCCCCCTCCCATTCTCTGCTCGAGCCTTTCTAGCGGCGGCGGCCTGGGGTCTGGATATTCGAATTGACTTGCTTCCACCTGATCGCCCTTGGCGATTCGGCCGCGAGGGCTAGCCACCCTCTTGCCGCGTCTCCGCCCACCCACCATCCCAGGCTCGCTTCGGCGCGGAGCTCGATCGCCGCTGGAGCTTTCGCTCACGGCTGCTTATTTTCGCTCCGGATCAGTTTTGGCGCCTTTTTCCACCGGCCCGACTATTACCGCTGGAGCTTTCGCTCGCGGTCTGCTTGTGATCGGCTCGTTAGCGGGGGCTGTTGCCACTGGAGCTGCCGCTCGCGGCTCCGCATTGCTAGTGGAGGCCTCCTTCGGCTCCCTTGCCCGGCTGGGCTTCACCGCTGGAGCGTTCGCTCGCGGTTTCCCGCCCTCATGCCGGCGGACGACGGCCCTAGCGCACCGGCATATCAACGGCCCTCTTCGGCGCTGCCGCAAAGTTCCTAGGGGCCACCAGCTGCTTCGTACGGTCTCCCACCGTCAGAGGGGGTTCCGGCTGGGAGATTGGGGGGTTCCTACCTCCTCCTTTCCAGCCTCCCGGGGGCACCACTTTGCCAAGGGCCCTATTTGGGGGCGTAGCTCGGGCTCGGGCCTCTACCCAGCTTGCATCGGGCGGCCATTGTGTGCAGGATGTCGGACGGAGCCCCACCCCAGGGTCTCAAGCCCGGTGGCAAGTGGCATAGGAAGACCAACAGGGCGACGGTGGAGGATGACTCGGCTGATTCCTCTCATCATTCTAGAGGGCCGAAGCCTGTGTCTAGGGCCTCTGAGAAGGCCAAGCAGCGGAGAGATAGGGCCCTACAAAAAATTCACTCCAGGGCGGCTAAGACCCTATCCTCTCAGCATTCTGGGGGGGCTGAGGAGTCTGGCGATGATTCCTTGAGCCTGGATGCCCCAGCTCTACCCATCCCACCCACCGATCTTTGGGGCCTGGCGGGCCTGGGGCCTACAGCAACCTCCCAGGTCCAGCCCTCAGTTCCTCCTGGTACAGGCCCCAGCATCCAGTCTGTGGCCCAATCCGCCTCTGATCTCTCCTTGCCTCTGGACCAGGCCAGCCTCCAGATGTGGATTGCGGAGGCGGTGCAGAGGAGTATAGATGCTAATTTGCAGTCCCTGGCCTCCTCTTTCCCATGTCACCAGGGCGTGAGTTCGAGTTCCCGTCGCGGGGTCCTGTCAAGCACTAGAACCGGCGTGGCTGAAGAGGACGATATATCTGACGTCTCTGAGGCGGCTAGTCAGGCGGATTTACAGGCCTCGGCGGAGGAGTATTCATGGGACCTTTCTGACGATGAGGACGCGGCCTCTGAACATCCGTCCTCCTCGGGTTTGTTCCCCCCAGGCCTTTTCAGATCCCTCCTGGCCAAGGCTAAGGCGGCAGCGGGACTTGAGCTCCCTGCTCCTCAGGAACAGCTGGGCGACCAGCAGGTCGATCCGCTCTTTTCCGAAGTCACTCCGGCCTTGGATTTTGTGCCGGCTCCGCCCTTGTTTCTGGACACAGTGAAGCGACAATGGGTCAATCCAGCTTCTGGGCCTTCCCCATCGGCTATGGAACGTAAGTTCTTCAATGTTGTTCCGGCCTTAGCGGACCTGCTTGACCTTCCTTTGGTTGACCCGCCAGTTTTGGCCCTGCATGCGCCAACCGCGATGCCGGGCAAGTCGGAGGAGGTTCTTAAGCCTGAGGATAGGAAGATGGAACAGGCATTGATTCGGGCCCACCAGGCGGCTGCCTGGTCCATCAAGGCTTCATCAACCTCGTCCTTTTTCGCCCGGGCTTCTCTCATCTGGCTCCGGCAGATCCAGGAGCACCTTCCAGCTTCTGACCTGCGAGCGCACCAGGATCTGAATAAGGTTTTTGCGACCTGCCAATTCCTCTCCGACTCCTCACGCATCCAGGTTCGCTTCTAAGGCGTTGGCAGCTGCCACTGTTGCCAGGCGCATGCACTGGTTGAAGCAGTGGCCCGCCGATGCCCGGCACAAGTGGCTCCTGGCCTCTGGTCCCGTCAAAGGTGGACAGCTGTTCGGGGAGTCGATTGAACCTATCCTGGTCGAGTCACGTGACAAGAGGAAGGTCCTTCCTTCGCTTTCCCGCAAGGTTTTCCCGAGGCAGTCACCTTACTTCAGACGGCCCTTTCGACAACCTCACCAGGGCTCCAGTTTCTCCCGGGCCCCAGGTCAGTTCAGGTTCCGATCGCGTTCCACCCAAGATTGGGCCGGGAGGGGGAAACAGTTTAGGAGACCGTTCCGCGGGGCCTCCGGTGGCCGCTCCGCTAGGAGGGGGAAGTGGTGATTTCCCGGACATCCCTATTGGGGGTCGCCTAGCTAGATTCGCGTCCCGCTGGGCATCTACCACCTCTGATTCCTGGGTACTTGACACGATTCATTTTGGCCTTACGCTTGAGTTCCTCTCCCCTCCCCCGAGGTTTTTTATTAAGTGTTCCACCTCCAGGGACCCCTCCAGGTGGGCTCTCATGGAGGAGGCGGTACAGCATCTGCTGGATATTCGGGCCATCCAGCGGGTGCCCCTTTCCCAGCAGGGTTTGGGCTTTTATTCTATCCTCTTTGTGGTTCCCAAAGCCTCGGGGGGATTGGAGGGCAATTTTAGATTTAAAGCGTCTGAACTTGCACTTAAATTACAGGAAGTTCAAGATGCATTCTCTGCATTCTATTTTGGCTTGTATTCAGGAGGGAGATTTCATGGCTTCCCTGGATTTGACTGAGGCCTACCTGCATATCCCTATTGCTCGGCATCACCGCAAGTTTCTGCGGTTTTGCTATGCAGGTAGGCACTATCAGTACCGGGCCCTCCCCTTCGGGCTCTCGGCGGCCCCGAGGGTGTTCACGAAGGTGCTGGCGGTCCTCGCGGCGCATCTTAGGACCTTGTCTATCAGGGTCCAGTGTTACCTTGGTACACGCGCCCTCTGAAGAGCTGGCGCTTCGGCACCTCGGGGTTACTTCTACGGTCCTGCACGACCACGGCTTTTCTATTAACATCGCGAAGAGCCACCTTTCCCCTTCCACATCTATTGCTCACCTAGGAGCTGTGATCGACTCCCGGGCTTGTATGGTGTTCCTTTCCGAGGAGCGGCAGCTTAGTCTCCGTGAGCTGGCGTCTCAGGTGCGAGGCACGGTCTCGTCTCCGTTGTCTCTCCTGTCCACTCTTCTGGGGAAAATGGTTTCTTGCCTGTCCATCACCCCTTGGGCGAGTCTTCACTCTCGGGAGCTTCAGTGGTTCCTCCTTCCTTTTCAGAAGGAGGGCCGCGGGTCATCGTGTCTCAAGGTCCAGCTTCCGTCACGAGTTCGACGCTCCCTACTTTGGTGGCAGTCTCCGGCCATAGCCAAGGGCTCCCTCTTCACGGCTCCGGACCCGGTCATCGTCACGACGGACGCAAGCCTCTCCGGGTGAGGCGCACATTGTCAGGGACACATGGCTCAGGGCCTTTGGTCGGCAGAGCAGGCCAGGTGCCCCATCAACTGGCTGGAGCTACGTGCGGTGTCATTGGCCCTCAAGGACTTCCGTCATCTGGTATCGGGCCGCCATGTGTTGGTCTTGACAGACAACATAACATCCACGGAAAGAATCTACTCGGCGACGTGGAAGGTGTTCTGCACCTGGTGTGCCTCCCAGGGTCTGTCCCCGCTCCGGATTCCTCTGCCTAAGGTCCTGAAATTCCTACAGATGGGTCTCGACAAGGGCCTGTCACCGAACACCCTGCGACGCCAGGTAGCGGCTCTCTCCTCGGTCCTGTCATGTGGTCACCTCAGTTCTCTCTCGCAGTTGCCCACTGTGCGTCTTTTTCTCAAGGGGGCCGCTAACCTACATCCGCCCGTGGTTCACTGTTTCCTGACCTGGGACCTCCCCAAGGTCCTGGATTCGCTTACTAGGGCGCCGTACGAGCCCCTGCCGGAGGCCTCTCTCAGGCACCTGTCCTTTAAAGTTGCCTTCCTGTTGGCTATAATGTCCGCTCGCAGGATCTCGGAGCTGTCGGCACTCTCCGTTCGTGACGACCTATGTATTTTTCACCGCGACAAGGTGGTACTTCGGCTGGACCCCTCCTTTCTTCCGAAGGTTAACTCGACTTTTCATCGGGCGCAGGAGTTGGTGCTGCCATCCTTTTGCTCCAAGCCAGTTCATCCCTCCGAACGGCGGTGGCATACGTTGGACGTCCGGCGGGCTCTCTGCATTTACATCGAGCACACTCGCCCTTTCCGGAGGACGGAGGCTCTTCTTGTGGTGTTTTTGCCCCGGTCCTTGGGTTTGAAGGCTTCTTCAACATCTATCGGACGCTGGGTCAGGGGGGCCATCGCCAAGGCCTATGAGCTGGCCGCGCTTCCCCGCCCGGCGGGCATTACTGCACATTCTACCCGTAGCGCTGCTACGTCTGCCGCTTGGGCAACCCGCTGTTCCCTGGAGGATTTGTGCCGGGCAGCGGTTTGGGCTTCTCTTTCCCAGTTTATCCGGCAGTATAGGATTGACAAGTACGCGTCGGCTGATGCACCCTTGGGCGGAGGGTGTTTCAGAGGGTTGTCGAGGCTTCTACCTGATAGGGCCCTCCCACTGGTACTACAAGCTTTGGTATGTCCCATCCTGACTGCTGGCTCCTCCCACGATGGAGAAGGGGCGTTGGTCTTACCTGATACACCTCTTCTCATCAGGAGGAGCCAGCAGTCAGTCCCTCCCTTTGTTGTTCTGTTTGGCTTCATCGTTTGAGGTTCTGTGGTTGCCTTTTTCCGTTACCTTTCGTTTTTCGGATTTTTCCTCATTTTGGACCAGTTGGCGTTTTTGTTGGGATGTGAGCTCGCCCCTTTTTTTGTGGGCGCCCCTCTTGTTTATTGGCCGCACCGAGTCTTCTCTTCGGATTCATCAGAACTGGGTAACCAGGAAGCGGATCCGGCTATATGCAAATTTGACTCGGTCCTCGTTGCTGACGGACAAGGACAGCCCATCCTGACTGCTGGCTCCTCCTGATGAGAAGAGGCGTATCAGGTAAGACCAACGCCCCTTTTCTTGGTATGTGAGCACATTTCCACATAAAGCGCACCTGTCATTTTAATTACAGGCAGTCCTCAACTTACAACAGTTCATTTAGTGACTGTTCAAAGTTACAATGGTAATGAAAAAAGTGACATGACCATTTTTCACTCTTAGGCATCCCTATGGTCATGTGATTTACATTCAGATGCTTGACAACTGACTCACATTTATGACGGTTGCAGTGTCCCAGACTCATGTGATCCCTTTTTACAACCTTCTGATGAGCAAAGTCAATGGGGAAGCCATATTCACTTAACAACTGCGTTACTAATTTAACAACTGCAGTGATTGACTTAACAAATGTGGCAAGAGAAGTCGTAAAATGCGGCAAAACTCAACAAGTTTCTCACTTAGCAGTATAAATTTTGGGCTCAATTCTAGTTATAAGTTGAGGACTACCTGTATTTATACACATTTACTTATTGTTATTTATATGCTGCTCAACTCCCAAAATAATCTTTGTGTAAATGTACTCCATAGATTTTAAGGAAGCCGACCAGAGCTAAAGATATTCTTTTAAACCAAATGATGATAGAGGCAGGTGCTTTGTAGGATGGTAGTTTTTCACTTAATATTTTTTTTAAAAAATTCTAAAATTAAAAGAGTTTTTTTAAAAAAAAACGAATAAAGACAATGGGATCATAGAAACCTGAGGTTCAGGGCGCCGTAAGAAATGTTCAGAAATACCAGATTCCTGCTGTCTCAATTACATTGGTGATATATTAAAATCTAAGAAAAATCAGTGAAGCAGCACAAATTGCACTTCATGCTCACCACATTCAACCATAAGTGTAAACTCTAGCTTATTAATAAATGAAACAAACAAAATGTTAAAAAGTTATGATATTTATGTAGTTACTTATGAAGCACATCTAAATTATATTAAAAGTAACCAAAATATCTTTACAACCCCCAAGGCATGTCACCCCTAATGTTTGGAAATTGAAAGTTGAAAAATTTGACATGCCCTAACACAGGTCTAAATAGCAGAGAACTTGTCTTGTAATTCTTAAAAATACTAGAGCACAAGAAAGACAATTGGGAAATTTTGTTTTGTTTCCTTGTTCTTTTTGATCTCTAAACTGATTAATCTTTATTTTGAATTGTTTGAAACAAGATTACATTCATAACCCATAATCAGGGTTGATTTAAGGTTGACCCAAGTTCTTCCTTTTTTCCTTCCGGCTCAGGATTGACTCAGCCTTCAATCCTTCTGAGGTCGGTAAAATGAGGACTCAAATTTTTGGGACCAATATGCTGACTGTAAACCACTTAGAGAAGGCTGTAAAGCACTGTGAAGTGGTATATAAGCCTAAGTGCTATTGCTATTGCTATTTTTAATAAAGCTGGGTTTACTACACATATGATTATGGCACAGAGGGATAATATATTCACATTCTTTTCTTCTGGCTGAACTAGGAATACTAAGTTCTCCATCCTGGGGTGGAGCCAGCATTCAGGATGGGTTGTCCTCATCCAATCCGGTTTCAGGACTGAGTCTGTCTATTTTTTTCTTATTTAGATTAGGATCCGCCTCCTGTAGCCCCAGATTTGACTCGTCCTTTCACGAGAAGGATGGCTGGCAACGGACTCCCATCCTAGTTTTAGTCAAATCACCAAATTAGGCTTTTTATTTTCTAAATTACCTTTTCTCTTAGCTGTGCTATTCTAAAAAAAGCCACTAGGTGGCTCCATCGTGTAGAAATTCGCTGTCTTCGTTCCAGCAAGGAGGAAAACTTCGGATTCAAGTGGGACAGTTTGAATTTCCCCCCCCCATTCCCCCCTTCTCCTCCCAACTTAACAAAAGACCCTGGGGGTGCCTCAGATCGAGGCTTTAAAGGTCCCCGATCATCGTGGGGATTCCCCTGGCCTCATTTCAACACACGCTGGAGCAACTGCTCGCGTGGTTTTTTTTTCTATGCCCTATTTGCCGCTCGAGGGCCTCCCGGTGCTAATTGGACTTGCTAGTTTCATTTCCCTGACTCACAGCTGATTGCCTGGAAGCGCTGGAGCAAACGCTCGCGCAGGCTACTTATTGTCAACAACTTGGCTGGCTCCCCTGGGCATTTTCTTGTGGTGGAGAATTCCTGCTGGGCCTTAAATCTTTCTAGCGCTGGAGCGAACGCTCGCGCAGGCTCCATCATTTAATCAAAACGTGAGTCGGAAGGCCATAATTGTCATTGCAATCCCCTGCTGAGCCTCCAATTTTCTGGCGCTTGAGCAAACGCTCGCGCGGCTCCACGTGGCTTCAAGCACAGCCGTTTTTCCCTCGGCATCGCTGAATTTCTACTGTGCCCATTCTTCCCTCAGAGCTTGCTCGGGAGGACCAGTGTATTTACTCTTCTGCAGTTGCTATTCAATAATTACCCCTTGAGCTTGCTCGGGAGAGCAACTTTGCAGACTCATTGAGAGCCACGTGGCAGGGGCGGCCACTTTGTTAGACAAAAACTTGAACCT
>QLTV01002693.1:2392818-2409327 GCA_003457575.1 Thermophis baileyi
GAATGGGGGGGGGTGGGGGTTGCCCGCCCCCCGCTGAGAGAGAGAGGGGCGCATTTGGATGAGCCCGGCTAGAAGTTTGGCTGTCAGCTCGGCTTCCTCAGGCAGCTCACGAGTGTTTCTTCCCCCTCCCGTTTCGCTCGAGAGCTGGAGGTGGGGGAGGGTCAGTGGACACAACACTGAGGAACGCGACGGAGCTACAAGTCCCAGGTAGGACGCGCGTCTCACGTTGGGGTGCAATTTGGGGGTGGCAGGTGAGGCGGGGCGGGGTGGGCCGCGAGACACGCGTCCTACCTGGGACTTGTAGCTCTGTCGCATTCCTCGGAGAGAGAGCAAGCGAGAGGCAGGTGCACCGGGTGGCTGTTCCTGCAGGAGATTCCCACACACCGCCCTCGCCTGCATCCCCCATCTGAAGGACGCGGGGAGGGCAGGTGGAGGATGAGCGTCCCAAGCCAGCGAGCGAGCGAAGGAGGCGTGGGCGGGAGGCAGAGCTGAAGGGGCGGCGAGGCCGACCCGCGGCCCGGCGCTCTCTAGCTGACTGCAGGGCTCTGCAATGTCAGTAGCCGCAGTGACACAAGCAGCGAATGCCCGAGAGTCGCGGCGCACCAGCACCTCCGCTGCGAAGAAGAGGAGGGGAGCCTTGATCCCTGCCTCACCGTCTCATCGCAGACAGGAGCGCATTTCAAAACGCTGCCGTAGGCAGAGCCCAGAGGAGCCGAGCCAGTCCCGCAGGGTGTGCGTGCACCCGCCTCTCGCTTGCTCTCTCTCTCTCTCTCCCAGCCAAAAGAGTGCCCGCCGCAAAAAGAGCAGCTCCCGGCATGTCCCCCCTTTCCCCGCAAAGTAGTTGGGGGGCCTTATTTGGGGGGGGCTTATTTCAGCGCATGCGCTGAAAAGCCTAATTGGCCTTATTATGGGGACATGTATTATTTTCGGGGAAACACGGTAGTTCTGAATGGGGTTGCATTCATGTATATAATATATATAATTATAATTGAGCTTTGTGAAAAATTACACAACATTCTTAAGAGAAGTGAATTCCAGGACAAGAAAATTATTCTGGATAAAATGAATTGATGGGTGGGAATGAGACAAGAAAGTAGAGAACAAGAGTTTGAGCCATTTGTAGATCCAAGAATGAAAGAGAATGGTGGTAGTCTGATGAGTTCATTAGATCAATCATTAAAAACTCTTTTAATCATTAGGCTGCTCATACATACGCATGGAAAGGATATCTATAATAAATCTAGAAGCATAGCTAATTTGAATATGATGAAAGGCTGGAAGAATTAGTGAAGTATAAGAGGGTAATTTTTTATAGAATAGATCTTGGGGGAAATGGACATAGAAGAACTATAGGATATAGTTAAAGAAACTATAGAAAGACTGCAGGATCAGAAAGTATAAATCTTGTATAGTTTAGAAGAAAGATTAATCACCCAACAGTGGAAAATAGAAGTAAGGAAGTACAAATTGAAGCTACTTGGACAGTGTAAAAAACATTATGCTACAGAGTGTCACAAAAATGTGTGCTGATAGAGGAAGTATGAGAAACGATCCCCAATAGTATTATAGAGAGCTTCTGGATGAGAAAAAAATGTGTATAAGAAAAAGATTGCTATAAAAATAAGCATGAAGGAAAGTTTGCATAATGTATATATAGAGAAAAAGAATTACAAAAAATGGAATTAAAGGAATGAATGTGAGCAGGTAGAATAAATAAAGGTAGAAAACCACAGAGCAATTTTGATATCAGTAGTTTTGAAAATTAGAGAAAAGGGCTAAATTAGGACCCCAGCAGAATGTAAAATTGCAAGTGTAGATGATGTATCTGGTGTAAAATATAGGCTTGTTTGTTTGTATGTCTTGTTTAATGTGTGTTTGTGGGGGGGGGGGGGGGGAAGGCCGCACTTGTATCCGACAATTGGAAAATGCTGTTATTGTTCTGTATGCAAAGGGGAAAGGTAGCAAGAGTGAATGCAATTACTACAGGAGGATTAGTTTTTATGTATGCCTAAAATGTGTTTGGCAGAATCTTATTGAAAGTGGTATAGACATGGTAGAAATCAGAATGATTTGTAATTGTTAGGGAAATGTGTATGGTAAGAAGATGGTAGAAGAAAGCTGTTTGAGAATGAATGGGTGCTCATTGAATAGGAACTGACAATAAAAGTGAGTTGATGCTTGGCTTGGTCATATGGAGAGAATAAATGAGAATACAATTGAAAAACAAATATGAAGAGTGAATGCTCCAGAGGAAGGGAAAACCAAGAAAGATGTGAATGAATGGATGGAATTGATGAGATCTTCAAAAAGAGAGGAGTGAAAAGTTTAAACAACAAAAATCGATGTATAAACTGTGTATAGAAACAAGGATGGTTTGAAATTTAGAACAAGAATAGAGAGGTATAGTGAATTATATAGGAGTCAACTATTTGTATATTCTTTTCTTATCCATACTTTTAATTTCTTTTATTTATTATTCTTACTGTTTTTCTGCACTTTGCATAATGTTGCATATTCCAAAAGGAAATAGCACTATAAGCAGATAAATCTGGAGATTCTCAGTCATCCAGGTCATAGTTGTCTCAAAGGTGCTTTTTCAAAAGGCAACTAGATTGTTTTTTGAGGAAGAAGTCCTCCCGAACTTTTGTCCGCACCCGGTTCACTCTTCAGAGAAGCGTTGGCATACATTGGACGTGCGGCGGGCGCTATGGGTCTATATTAAATGAACTGCAGGATTTCGCAAATCAGAGTCGCTCTTTCTCTCGTTTCAACCCGCTTCCATGGGCCGTAAGGTGATGCCGTCCAGTCAGTCCAATCAGAGAGCAGACAGAGTTAACCCATTCCTGGCTGCTATATCCACCATGAGGGAGAAGGGGCGTTGGTCTTACCTGATACGACTCTTCTTCAGTGTTTTCCACTGAAAATAGCGGGAAAGATGTGTAAATGAATGGAAGGCAGGCTCCTTAAAAAATTCAGGGGCCAGATATATAAATCCAGAATTTATTGAAATAAATTCAAGTTATCCTAGTTATTATGATTATGTTTTGAATTCTGATAACTTTTCTTGGCATGATTTATGGAATCACCAACTTTTGTAAAACATCTTAAAATATACTTATTTTTAATTATACACAAATAATTCAAAATAAAAGCAGGCTTTTTTCCATTGAGGAGAAGAAATATTACCTGAAATGGCAGAGTTCAAAGACTTGTTTTGCTAAATTCAGTGCTGCTTGTAAGTAGTTCTTAGATTGTCCAGGGCTTTGCATTTCAAAGAATATCCTTAGGTGATAACTGGTGCTGCAGTGACTATAGAGAGCCGAGGTGGCGCAGTGGTTAGAGTGCAGCACTGCAGGCTACTTCAGCTGACTGCTAGCTGCAGTTCGGCAGTTCAAGTCTCACCGGCTCAAGGTTGACTCAGCCTTCCATCCTTCCGAGGTGGGTAAAATGAGGACCCAGATTGTTGGGGGCAATATGCTGACTCTGTGAACCGCTTAGAGAGGGCTGTAAAGCACTATGAAGCGGTATATAAGTCTAAAGTGCTAAGTGCTATATAGTGACATTATTGCTTTTATGTAATACCTTATTAGTTTTGTCATTGTTTAACCCTTTGTGGTCTCTCATATTTGTGGTGACCATTATTAAGAAGCCAGCTCCCTGAAGCTCTCCTGTCTCTTGCACCAGCATGTTTCAAATTAGTTGGAAATTTGATAATAGTAAGGCTTCTCTGTTCTTCCAGATCAAATTCACAAACTGCATCAACAGCAAAGCTAGCTTGCAAAATTTACAATAATAGGCTTAACTGTTCTAGCTTTTGTCTAGAAACCTAAGGACCATCATAAACTGATGAACTGTCATGAAAAGGGACTGTTCAATATTAATCCCCATACTTTGTTGCTTCAATATAAAATTTGAGAGTCTTAGCTTTTAAAAAAGCAAGTAGCTATATCCCTTTTCAGAAGATATGCTTGTGATTTAAAATAGCTTACAGGCAAAATGTCATCCTTACAATTATCTCCCTCCCCCCACTTTCACATTTTCTGCTAGACTCATGAAGTATTGGGCAGTTGCCTATAAAGAGAAACCTGTTAACACAGAGGCTTCTCCTAGTGTACCAACAATGCAACGATGGAACTGGTAGGGAACATGTGGGTGAGTCTCACTTTCTCCATCCTGGTTGGAGCCAGCATTCAGGATCGGTTGTCCTCGTCCAATCAGATAAGAGGACCGAGTCTGTCTATTTTTTTGTTTGCCAGGATCTACCCTGCTATCCCCAGATTTGACTTGGTCCTTCAGCAGGATGGACACTGGCAACCTGACTCCCATCCTGAACGCTGATTCTCCAATTAGGCTTGTTTCCCTTCCAAATTTTGCAAAATTTTCCCTTTCCTATGAGTTACTGAGAATCCAGAGATCACAGGCTTCGCTTCTAGCTTCGGTGGCCGGGGGACCGGGCGCTATGCAGAGAGCGCTCCTTCTCTCACATGTGTCTTCTCTTTGCCAAGCTCAGAGGAACCGTCTCTCAGCTGGAAAGGACAGGCAAGAGGAGCAATTAGCTCCGTTTTTTCGACGCCCTCCATATTCTATCTCTCCCTTTCCCCCGTTCTCCGTGGGGCCCCAATAGGGAGGGGGCGGAGAAGCCCTTAGCGCCGAAGGTCTGACCGGCGCGCTGATCGTCCAGGCTCACCACCCGGCTGCAGCTTGGCTCCTCGCTGTGCAAACAAAACAACAAGCCCCAGGCGCTTGAGCTAACAGTTCGCGTGGCTTATTCAGACCCGGCACAGCCGTCTCTCTTCTCCCGGCAACTCCTTGGTTCTCTAAAGCCGGAGAGTCCTGGCGCTGGAGCAACTGCTCGCATGGATTTAATCAGCCCCAGCACAGCCGTTTTTCTTCCGGCACCGCTACTCGTTTCTCCTGGGCCCGATTCCCTCTGAGCCTGCTCGGGAGGCCCCAGCGTCTGTACGCCATCACCCTGGTTCACCCTTGAGCTTGCTCAGGAAGGCGCGATAGGCAAGGCCTCAGGACACGAGGCTAGGGGTGGCCATTTTGAAAGGCGAGATTGGGGACGCCATTTTGGGGCTGGGGCCTACATCTCTTTATGGCTGACAAGGCAACCTCTAGCAACAGGCCGAGTGGCAAGAGACACAGAAAGTCAGACAGGCCCACAGAGGATGACCAGTTCTCGTCGGGACACCTTTCTACCAGGTCCCGCAGCTCCAGGGCTTCATCAAAAGCCACTGAGCGAGCAGAACAGAGGATGGACCGGGCCTTGCAAAAAATCTATAATAGATCAGCCAAAGCCAGATCAGCAAATGAGGATACAGAGCGAGATCCCAATCCTGCCCAGGCCTCCACTGAGGCAGAGGAGGACCCCCTGGCCTTGGATGCCCCTTTCTTACCCAGGCCACAAGCAGATCTTTGGGGGGATTCCAACCCTAATCAGGAATCGGGTTACCACTGCTCCATCAGTGGGGGCTCAGGAGGCCTCTCTCTCGGTCTCCTCAAACCCTACTCAGCCCCAGGCCTCAGTCAATCAACTGTCCATTGACTTGGCTAGTTTCCAGTCTCCTCACCACTGCCCTGCAACAGGCCCTTGCAGCCAGTCTCCAGTCTCTTCCTGGACCGTTGGCCTCATCCTCCACCCAGGCTCACCCACCTTCCTCTGCGAAGATCCTTCCTGCACCGTCGACTAGGCGGGTTAACCCTGACCACTCCTCAGATGACTCTATTGTTAGTGGTTCGGCTGAGGACATAGTGGAGGAAAACTCGGCATGTGGGACCTTTCAGAAGATGAGGGGTTTCTCCTGATCAACCAATCTCGACAGGGCTTCTTCCATCAGGTCTATTCAAATCTCTCCTCTTTAAAGTAAGAGCAGCTGCAGGCATGGAAGCTCCCCCTGCAGATCAAAGGCTGTCTCGGCAGCTTATCCTGAGGCCCTATTCTCCGAATCCAGGCCTGAAGTGGACGTGGTTCCTGCACCACAGCTGTTCCTAGATACAGTGGAAAGACAGTGGGTCTCTCCAGCCTCTGGTCCTTCCACATCCTCCCAGGACAAACGTTTCTTTCATGTCGCATCTACCTTGTCTGATCTACTTTCTGTCCCTTACGTTGACGAACCAATTAAGGCTCTGCATTCTTCCACCGCCATACCAGGGGAAGCGGAGGAACTCCTGAAACCTGAGGACAAGAGGATGGAACAGGCTCTCACGAAAACCCACCAGGCGGCAGCCTGGGCTATCAAGGCATCGTCAACATCATCTTTCTTTGTTCGTACCACCCTGATCTGGTCAAATTCAGGACCACATTGCTTCCACAAATTTGAGGGCACAACAGGATCTCAACAAGATTTTTGCTGCCACCCAGTTCCTGGCGGACGCCACATTGCATGCCTCACGTTTTGCCTCTAAGGCTCTGGCCTCCTCTGTGGTGGCCAGGCGCATGCACTGGCTCTGCCAGTGGCCCGCAGACTCCCGCCATAAATGGCGCCTTGCGTCTGGTCCCATTAAGGGCAAATCACTGTTGGGGGAGGCGCTAAATCCTCTTCTTGTGGAATCCAGTGAGAGGAGGAAGATTCTGCCCTCTCTTACCAGGAAGGGTTTTCCTCGATCGACTCCCTACTACCGTAGGCCCTTTCGAGCGGCTGATCAGGGTTTCTCCTTCCTCCGGGCCCCAGGTCAGTACTATTCCCGCCAGCGGTCCCAAGTTGACAGGGCGGGCAAACAATCAAGGGGCGGCCCCCCAAATCGATCTCTCAGGCGAAACAAGTGGTGAAGAATCACCCTTTCCCATCGGGGTTCGCTTTTCCAAATTCTATCCAGTTTGGGCAGCCACTACTCAAGATGCCTGGGTTAGAAGTACCATTCAATTCGGCCTCTCCCTAGACTTCGTTTCCATTCCCCCCAGGTCCTTTGTCCCCTGTTCAGTCTCGCAGGTTCCTTCCAAGAGACGCCTGATGGATGAGGCAGTTCAGCACCTTCTCTCCATCGGGGCCAGTCAGAGCGTGCCGCGGGAACAACAGGGACAAGGTTTTTACTCTGTTCTTTTCGTGGTTCCAAAGGCCTCGGGGATGAAGAGCGATCTTAGATTTAAAATGTTTAAATAGTTATCTTAAATATCGCAAATTTAAAATGCATTCCCTTTCCTCCATTCTGGCTTCCATCCGTCAGGCCTTCATGGCCTCTCTCACTTAACAGAAGCATATCTCCATATCCCTATCCATAAGCTCCATCGGAGATATCTCCGTTTCTACTATGACCACGAACATTTCCAATATAGGGCCCTCCCTTTTGGTCTCTCATCCGCGCCTCGGATGTTTACCAAGGTGCTGGCGTCCCTTGCAGCCCACCTTAGGTCCATCCCAGTTCGCATCCAATGTTACTTGGACGACATTCTGGGGCATGCTTCATCCAAGGAACTAGCCCTCCAGCACCTCCAACTCACTATGGTTTCCCTGAGGCGTCACGGTTTTTCCATTAATATGGAGAAAAGCCATCTTTCCCCTTCAACCTCTATCCACCATTTGGGCACAGTCATAGATTCAGAACAGTGTCAAGTTTTCCTTTCGCCCGAAAGGTGGGTTAGCATAGAAGAATTGGTCACTCAGGTCCAGCATGAGAGCAGGGTCCCTCTGGCGATCCTGAGCACCCTGTTAGGCAAGATGATCTCGTGCATCGCTATTACACCCTGGGCGCGATTGCATTCCGGGGAGCTACAATGGTTCCTTTTGCCATTTCAGAAATCGGGCCAGGCCACATCAGCCCACAAGGTCCTAGTTCCAACTCCGCTCCCTCTCCTGGTGGCGCTCCTCGGCCATGTCCAAAGGCACCCTCTTTCGGGTCCCACACAGGTGGGACCCGATGGATGCCAGCCTCCTGGGCTGGGGAGCGCACACCCAGGGCGCGATGGCGCAGGGGCAATGGACGAAGGAGGAAGCCAACATTCCATCAACTGGCTGGAGCTTCGGGCAGTCTCTCTCGCCCTCCGGGAATTTCTTCATCATCTATCGGGATCCCATGTGCTGATCCTGACCGACAACATCTCGGCCAAAGCACACATCAACTGACAGGGCGGGACCCGGTCCAAGACTCTCTGGGCGGAAGCATCGAGACTGGACCTTTGGGCAGAGCAACACCTCATCTCGCTCACGGCGGATCACATATCCAGGGCCGTGAACACCCAGGCAGATTGGCTATCCCGGTCGACAGTGGATCCAGCGGAATGGCGTCTCCATCCCTCCCTGTTCCTCCAGATCTCACAACGTTTCGGACTCCCTCTAGTCGACTTGTTCATGACTCCTCACAACACCCACCTACCAAGGTTCTTTTCTTGCTTCCCGTCTCAGGGAGCGGAGGGGGTGAACGCTCTCAGGAACAGCTGGCCCGCCGACCTTCTGTATGCTTCCCCCCCCCGGTCATTCCAGAACTGATTCAGAAAATTCTCCTAGAACGGGCAGAGATCATCCTACTGGCTCCGTTCTGGCCACGCCGGGCCTGGTTTGCAGACCTCCAGGCTCTATCAACCGCCCCCCCCCCATGGCGATTGCTTCAGTCGGCCGGCAGGATTAGGGAGCCCTGGAACACCCCAACCCGCTCTGGCTCCAACTAACCACCTGGAGATTGAGCGGTGCGATCTGACCCGGCAGGATTATGACCAGGATGTCATTTCCATTATCCAGGCTTCCCAGCGGCCTTTGACTGACCGTATTTACTCTGCCACATGGAAGAAATTCTGTGCTTGGTGCAAATCAGAGGGTCTTTCCCCTCTACGGATTCCCTTACCCAAAATCCTTCGCTTTCTACAACAAGGCTTCCACAAGGGTCTCTCACCCAACACCCTTCGGAGGCAAGTAGCCGCTCTCTCTTCAGTGTTGTCTTGAGAACAGGTGGACTCTCTAGCCCAGTACTCCACTATTCGACGTTTTCTGAAGGGGGCCTCCAACCTTAGACCTCCGGCTCTCTACCGCTACCCGACCTGGGATCTTCCACGAGTCCTGTCCTCCCTCACTGGACCTCCCTACGAACCCCTCAGGGAAGTGTCCCTACGACACCTCTCCTTCAAGGTGGCCTTTCTTGTAGCCATCACCTCAGCTAGGAGGATCTCGGAGCTATCTGCTCTCTCTGTGAGGGGGGACCTATGCATGTTCCACGCTGACAAAGTGGTCCTCCGTTTGTACCCCACCTTTCTCCCAAAGGTAAACTCGGTTTTTCATAGGACACAGGAACTAGTGTTACCATCGTTTTGTACTCAACCGATTCATCCTTCTGAGCGCCGTTGGCATTCTCTGGACATCCGCAGGGCTCTAAAAATATACATTGAGCGCACCCGTTCCTTCAGAAAGTCGGAAGCACTCTTTGTGGCCTTCCACCCTCGCTCCTTGGGCACCAAAGTTTCATCCTCGACAATTGGTCGTTGGATCAGGAGTGCAATTGCAAAAGCTTACGACCTAGCAGCCTTACCCAAGCCTTCCGGGATCACAGCACACTCAACCCGCAGTGCAGCTACTTCAGCCGCATGGGCCACGCAAGCGTCACTGGACGAGGTGTGTCAAGCTGCCACTTGGGCATCCCCGTCGCAATTCATTAGACATTATAAGATTGACTCATACGCATCCGCGGACGCAGCTTTCGGCTGAAGAGTCTTGCAGCAGGTGGTGGCCAGTACAACATAACTGATCATCTTGACAGTTGCCCGCCCTAGGGACTCCAGGCTTTGGTATGTCCCATCCTGAATGCTGGCTCCAACCAGGATGGAGAATAGGCGTTGGGACCTACCTGATACGCCTCTTCTCATCCGTTGGAGCCAGCATTCAGTCCCGCCCTTACATCTGTCACTTCAGCCTACCGGCCCACTTTTTTTCCTGTTATGCCTTCATGATGACATGTGGATGGGAGTCAGTGGTTGGCCACGTCAAGTCTAGTCTTCAGGATTCGTCAAATCTGGGGATAGCAGGGCGGATCCTGGCAAACAAAAAAATAGACAGACTCGGTCCCCTATCTGATTGGACAAGGACAACCCATCCTGAATGCTGGCTCCAACGGATGAGAAGAGGCATATCAGGTAGGTCTCAACGCCTATTTTCATGGAAACAAAACCTCAATAATGTTCAGTTTGCATACACTAAATAAAGTACTCAGTAATGGTTTGTGATATTATACTTTCAGTATGTTCAACTCAGCTCTTCAGCTGGTAGGACTCGGTGTTTCTATATAATCAATGCCAATCTAAATAAATCAATAGCACTCATTAAACATTAAACAAAGCTCAGCAATCAAATTGGCAAAGCAACTTTAAAAGAAGATGCATGTTCTGTTTGCTCAAGCTTTTTAAAGTTTGCTCCTGATGCCAAAGCCAGGACAGAACTGGGTACATTTTGGAAGAAAATGAGTCTTACAAATGCGGTGTAACGGCTTAAAGTTTCCTGATATGGTTACCACATGTCTTTCTGCAATTGGCAGGAAATGTGATTATTTATGCCGATAGCAACTTCCATGCAAGAGATAGCAGTGCTTCAGATAACTTCTTTGAATTGTGCTCAGAAATGGGAGCAGAATCCTTGTAAAGTCAAAAAGGTGAAAACTTCAACTGTGGCAGTTCATAGATGAAACAACCTTTTATGGGAAGGAAGATGCAGCCCTGATGACTGGTGATTAAGTAAGCCAAAATATTTATCCTGGTTCTCTTCCAGGATGAGCACTGTCAATTTTTTTCTTCAATTTTTTTTTATTTTTTTTATTTTTTTAAAAAAAATAATTTTTATTGTAAATTTCCAATTAAAAAACAACACATAAGTAAACAAACATTACAACATATAAAAACAAACATTTGTCGTGAAAAAGAAGGGAAGAAAAAGAGAGTGCAGAATTCAATTTTTTTTAAATAGCTTTGAAATATCTAAAGACTTAGGAGAGTTCAGATGCTGAAGTTTCTTGTTTCACAAGAACAGATAACTTGCTCGTGTTTAGAGTTTATTTTTTGGATTTTATAACGAAGTTTAAAAAACTCTTTAACAACGGCAATCTGTATAGTAGCTTTCACCACCTTGACATCTTCCAGATGTGGATGAGTATGTCTTATATCAGTGATGGCTAACCTTTTTTCCCTCGGGTGCTGAAAGCGCCTGCGCGCGTGCCCACACCCATAATGCAATGCCCCCCCTGCGCGCTCCGCCCCCACACATGCGCACGCAACCCCCTGTGCTGCCCCGCCCCCTGCGCACATGACACACACACACCCGTGCATACACGTGCAACCCCCCACCCCATTTTGGGCCTAGCAGGCCTTCCTGAAGCCTCTGGAGGCCGGAAACGACCTGTTTCCGGACTTCCCGTAGGCCTGTTTTTTGCCCTCCCCAGGCTCCGGAGGCTTTCCTGGAGCCTCAGTGAGGGTGAAAACGGCCTCCCCCGGCTCTCTGGAGGCCAGAAACAGCCCGTTTCTGGACTTCCAGGAGGCCCGTTTGTCACCCTCCCAGAGCCTCTGTGCGAGCCCTGCACTTACCTCGCATCCAAAATGGGCCGCATAGAGACTCCTGGGAGGGGAGGAGTGGTATGGGCGGGGCCAGCCAAAAATCAGCTGGCCAGCATGTGCGGTGCAGCTGACCTAGGGCAACGGCTTGCGTGCCCGCAGAGATGGCTCCGCGTGCCACCTGTGGCACGCGTGCCATAGGTTCACCATTATGGTCTTAATCCTTTGCATCGAATATATTGAGTCGGGTAATGAGAGAAGTTTTAGTCTAACAGTATGCATATAGTTTGGGAAGGTTCTAGTATAGTAATGTATAGTAATATTTAAGAATCTTACACGCTGCCTAGTTTTAGTGTTCTCCCTTTGTTTGGCTTCTCTTTCTGCCTGTTTTTAGCTATCATAGTCATCATCAGCTTTTGCGATCATACAGAACTTTCTAATCTTAATATTAGAAAGGCCAACATCAAAGTTTAAGTACAGCCTTCAATTAGATGGTCAGTTCACTGTGGAAGTGAAAGTGAAGTTTTAATCTTGGAACTTCTTCTAGATCCTGGTACATGTGATTGGCATATATATACTGTATATCTGGAAATCTTCTGGGTTTTTTCTTCTTCTAAAGATGCATTAGATTTAATACATAGGTGTCTGTGGACGAGAGGCAAATGATAAGAGGTACATCAGATTCTTTCCCTTACTAACTTGCATCATGCCATCATGAAGCATGTTTGTCATTTAGCATCATCTGGGTTAAGAACAAAAACCTATGGATTTAGAGCTTATATCTGAAATAGTTATTAACTGTGTATGAGGCATCATAACGCAGACTGACTTCTGAGTCGAAAGTGTCTTTGGCTTCTTTCTTTGCAAAATCTGTCCACATTTTACAATTTGCAAAATTTTAAAGGAATATAAAGCATGTTGTAAAATTTTACATCGAGATTTTACTTTGTTCATAATTCATCTTCTACTCAGAGAAAGGACCGGAAAGCCACATTGCTAATTGGCACAGATTGTTGCGTATATGAATACTTGATAGCTCACATTCTTAGGGTAAGGGTGTACTATGCAAATCATCTTGAAAAGAACACCATGATACATGATATGCTTGACTTTTGGTATGCCTTGTGGAGCTCTGTCACTGGTATCAGATGCAGGAACAACAATTAATTTCTGCTTTAAATCTTTAGAGAAATGTGCATATCTAAGTTAATTTGCATAGCATAACTGAGGGGAGCTTGTTATATGGCAAGTGTATAGTCCCAGTACTTGAAATCTAGGTTCGCTAAGAATATGTTTCTTACATATTACCCTCTCGTGGCAGTGGGGGCTGTGTGTTGAAAATAGGCATTTAGCAATCAAACAAACTTTACCCTGAGGAAAGCAGAGTAAGTAGCAGGCAAAGAAGGTTTCTGTAGTAAGGCCTAATGGAATGCCTACATTCCACATAGAGCCTCCAGTGCCATGGTACAGTAGTATGTAAGGAATGTAGAGTAGTGTTAAAAAGAAACGAGGGAGAAGAATTAGTCTTCCAAAAAACCTTGTACTTCACTGTAGTTAAAATGATTTGGCTCTGTGTCTTCTAATTTTTCCTAAATTACAGGTAATGCCAATCAATTTGCCTCTTAAATAAGAGCAGGTTTAAACATTTTTTTTAGTTTCAATCATCAGTACTGGCACAGAAAGAAAAATCATAGATCAGGAAGTGTGCATTCTCAAGACGAGCTTTGATTAGTGAATCATGGTTTACAGAGAGCCAGTACCTGTATGCCTTGTTGATAAATTGCTGAAACAAAACATACGGGAAGATAGGGATACATCATCCTTTCTACATTTCCTAAATTGGAACAGTACATTCGTAGTACAGTACAGATACTGGTCGATTTTGAACCCAACATTTCTGTGGCTAATCAGGACAGTGGTTAAGTGAATTTTGCCCCATTTTACAACCTTTCTTGCCACAGTTGTTAAATGAACCACTGCAGTTGTTAAGTTAGTAACATGGTTGTTAAGTGAATCTGTCTTCCCCATTGACTGCCTGCAAAAGATGATCACATGACTTTGGGACATTGCAACTGTCATAAATATGAGCCAGTTGCCAAGCATCTTAATTTTGATTGTATGACCATGGGGATGCTGCAACAGTCATATGTGTGAAAAACAGTCATAAGTCACTTTTTTTCAGTGCTCTTGTAACTTCGAATGGTCACTAAATGAATGGTTGTAAGTCAAGGACTACCTGTATGACTGACTTTTCCTGATCCTGTTGAGATCTATAACACATACAAACTGATCCCCAACTTTCTACATTCTTTTTACAATTCTTGAAGAGAGGGTTAGTGTTGCAACTTTTCTGGGGTAGAAGCTATTTTTGGAAACTAGCATCACATTTGCTTTAATTATAAGTCTACAGTATGATCTTAAACAAGCTGCTATCTTTTTGATGAAAGCTTTATACAGTACACAAATAGTATCCCTGAACTTCATTTTAGGGCTATTGTGAAGATTTTTGAAATAATAATATGAGGTTTTTTAACTTTAAAGTGCTGTAAAAGTGCTATATCTTTGTCTGTCTGTCTCTATCAGCAGCAAATGCTTAGTGTCTTAGGAAATATAATATTACACGATTTTTCATGTAGGGACTAATGTCCTCTCAAATACTGCAGCATTGCTGAAGTATTTTTAAGTTGGTAGAATGTGTATTCACACTTCATCTTTCCCAAACTGCTGCAGAGTTTTAACTACTTTACTGAGCAAGAAAGAAAAGGATATGGTTGAATTGTTTCTGTGATATCACACACACACACACACACTCAGTATTTGGGATAAATTATTTTGGATAAGTATGTTTTAAAATGTATTATTTTCAAATCAAGATTTTATATAGAATTTAAGATTAAAAAAAAAATTGGAACAGCTTCCATGCACTGAACTCTGGGAGGTAATATCTACCTGGCCCATGAGCTTACAATGACTTTTCAGGAATATTAGGAAAGGCAGATTATAACAGTGGAATGTGATGGGAAGTCAGAAAAATAGCAGTGTACAAACAGACCTCTATTGGATTTTAGACATTTTTTTAAAAGTTATTAAATACTTCCCTGAAAAATTTCTCTCTAACAGTATATTTTAGAGAACACAAATCTATTAAAATGTATATTTAAAAAGTATGCAGTACTGTTATTTGAGGGCCAGTTATTGATGTATCTGAGAACTATTTGGGAAGAGGATTGCTGAGATATCTGACTTCAGATGTGAAGAATTATAAAAGCCAATCTTTATAGTATTTATTATTGAAAGAATCTAAACTCCAGGATGTGCTGGCATGTACTCCCCAGGGTTGTCCTTTGAACCCAGATGGCTCATCTTTTATTTCTATCTCATGAGCTACCTCTGACCACTCAGCAATGTTTTTAATTCTCTAATTAGACATCTTTTATTTTGCTTGCTAAGCTGCATGGGCAATTACTTCGTTGGAGAAAAAAAATTGTACTACCTGGTAGCTAGTATGCCTTGCTTCTGGAAAATTCCAGATTGTTATTTCAGACTCAGCCTTTGAACATAGACTTGGAAATGAATCCCACATTAAAGTTTGTTTCCAAATAAGCATACATAAGATTGTAGTCTTACCTTTCAAATAATCTGCATGTATAAAGAAAGAACTAAATAAAAACTTGGCTCTTGTAGCGTGTGGAAAATCTGTAGCCAAAGTGTTTGAATTATGCTCTGTCTTATATTTAAGGGTTTTGCTAAAGTCAGTTTGGTTACAGATCAATTTGAACAAAACCAAACACTTAGGTGATATGTGTATTCAGTACATTCCTTTTCAGCACACCCAAAGCTAAATTCTTCTGCTACTCTTACATATAGTCTTCATGCTTAGAAAATATAGCAAGAATTAACTTGTTCTAGGACAGCAAGCATTAGGTTGTTCCTCTGTATTTAACAGATTAACAGAGTTGGAAAGGACCTTGTAGGTCATCTAGTCCAACCCCCCCGCTCAAGCAGGAGACCCTACACCCGTGATGGCGAACCTATGGCACGCATGCCACAGGTGGCACGCGGAGCCATATCTGAGGGCACGCGAGGCGTTGCCCTATGTCAGCTCCAGCACGCATGTGCGCGCTGGCCAGCTGATTTTCGGCCTTCCGGAGGGCGTGGGTCCATTTTTCACCATCCACAGGCTCTGGAGGCTTTCCTGAAGCCAGGGGAGGGGGAAAAACAGCCCAATGGGCCTACCTGAAGTCCGGAGGCTTCAGTGAGGCCTGCGCGCATGCGCGTGGGGGGCCGCGTGGGGGGTGTTGTGCATGCATGCGCAGGGGGAGGGCATTGCATTATGGGTGTGGGCACGCACGCGCACGTCCTTTTGGCACCTGAGGAAAAAAAGGTTCACCATCACTGCCCTACACCATTTCTGAAAAATGGAAGTCCAATCTCTTCTTGAAAGTTTCAAGTGACAAAGCTCCCACAACTTCCGAAGGCAAGCTGTTCCATTGGTTGATTGTTCTCACTGTCAGAAAGTTCCTCCTTATTTCTAGGTTGAATCTCTCCTTGATCAGTTTCCATCCATTATTCCTTGTCTGGCCTTCAGGTGCTTTGGAAAATAGCTTGACCCCCTCCTCTCTGTGGCAGCCCCTCAAATATTGGAACACTGCTATCATGTCTCCCCTGGTCCTTCTTTTCGCTAGACTAGCCATGTCCAGTTCCTGTAACCGTTCTTCATATTTTTTGGCCTCCAGCTCTTTAGAATTCACCATGAAGCATGGTGCGATCAATTCTGGAGCAATTTCATCCAATATATAATACTGCCTTTGTATGATTCCTTCAGAGATCCTGCTCTTCATTTTGTAGTGATCTGCTTCACAGTTCAAATGCTTCCATGATATTTCATACATTATATTCGTAATTATCCTTTAAAGCAGTTCATTCATTCTATGTTGTATCTATATGTTATAAGGCTAACTGTATTTTCCTGGGCTCCAAGATCACTGCAGATGGGGACTGCAGCCAAGAAATTAAAAGACGCTTGCTCCTGGGTAGGAAAGCTATGA
>QLTV01002693.1:2410125-2425764 GCA_003457575.1 Thermophis baileyi
GGGGGTGGGCGTGTGAAGTTCGGCGGGGCCAGCCCCCTTTTCCCGCTGCCCTGAGCTTCTTTACTCCTCCAGTGGAGCGGTGCCGCTGGCAGCTTTCATTGAAAAGCTTCCTCCGGGCAGCGATAGTCCCCCGTGCAAGTTTTAAAGCCGCGGCTGGGCACTGTGGGCCCATCCCCCTTTCCATCGTTCCCTCCTCCCGGATCCCATTGCGACCCCGCCAGCCCTCGTGTTAGCGAAGGCGACATTGGTCGCGGCCAGGTTGGGTCAGTATCTCAGAGTGGAGAGCATGTTGCGTGTCTCCCCAAGCGACAGAGGCACGCCCAGCACCAACAAGGGCCGGAAGAAGCTCCAGCAAGACTGAGGCGCCAGAGAATCAGTCCCGGCCGCTTCTCCATCCCCTGCCGTTGCCCTTATCTTCTCAAGCCATGCAAGGAGTGACGGGAAGGGCAAGGGGCAGGGCCAACCTGACAGGGAGCCACAGCAGAGGGCCCAAAGAGTCGCATGCGGCTCCAGAGCCGCACGTTGCAGACACCCGTTCTAGAGTCTCAACATCTTTTTTATAGTGTGGTGACCAAAACTGGATGCAGTACTCTAGGTGTGGTCTTACTAAGGCTTTATAGTTTTTGCAATGTTGTTTAGTAGCAAAATAAAGATAGGTTTTATATTGTTAAATATGAACCTTCACTACAGAACACTCAAGATCTAAAAATGCGAAACTATTTTTAGAATAGCAATAGCAATAGCACTTAGACTTATATACCGCTTCATAGTGCTTTACAGCCCTCTCTAAGCGGTTTACAGAGTTAGCATATTGCCCCCAACAATCTGGGTCCTCATTTTACCCACCTCAGAAGGATGGAAGGCTGAGTCAACCTTGAGCCGGTGAGATTTGAACCGCCGAACTGCAGCTAGCAGTCAGCTGAAGTAGCCTGCAGTGCTGCACTCTAACCACTGCGCCACCTTGGATGGTGTTTTTATACAAAATTGAGGAATTTTCTTGTTTTCCATGAAAGCATTCATCTTAAAGGCATACTTTTCCCAGACATAGGAATATGGAGATTATACAGGTGTCTGTTTTGTTGGAAAAAAATACATTTCCTCTAATAACCTGCAGATATTTATTTCATGTGATCTTTGCTGTGAAACAGTACCAGATATGTTTGGGGAGCCCATCATATTTTTCTTACTCAACATTTCATGGTATAGTGGAACTTCCAGGGTGATGTATTTGGGGAAAACTAAGTTAGCAATTCAGTGTGGAAACAACACGATCTGTGAGCATATTTGGTGTTTTGGATTTTTTTGCTGCATTTTCTGGTATAATTAAAATGTATTTATTATTACATAAAATGCTAATAAATTAGCAGCATGTTCAGTACTATCATAAAACACATGACTTCAGCCAAACCTGTCAGAATGTTTTATACACAAACTTTAATATCCATATTTCCAACCTTTGCTGTGTCTTAAAGGCTATTCATTTCTTAACTACTTTTTAACTGTAACCTTACATATTATACCTTTCATATTATAAACAGCCATCTTGTTTATAATGCTCTGAACACTTAAATAAAAGTTAGTCAAATCAGCTGCAGGATAAATGAGGTTGCCAGGCATTTTCACTTTCTACAAAGAAATAATGTATATAAACATAATTTTATTGTCCTCCTTGAATTGTGCATTTGAAGGTTTTTAAAATGATCTTATGCAGTCCAATATTTCAGGGATTGTAATTCTAAATAGCATGAGTTAAACTTTTCTTTTAGAGTTATAAGAGTTAGAAAGAGCTATTTAAGCCACTTCTCTTTGGAGAAAATGGAAGAGTGAAATTGAAGAAGAAGAAAAAACTAGAAGAAGTGAACTCTCATTAGAGCTATTTTTGCTTATGTTATGCTCTTTTATTCCTAAATTAGGCTGGAGGATATTGAGTAGGCACTCATTTTAGTCCTAGTACTCTTAGAATGAATCATTTTCATATTCACTGTGATAAAGTTACTTCTACCGTAGGAAAGGCTAGGAAAAAAATATGTAGACCTTAAATGCAAATGATGGTGACTGCAATACTTTGAAATTTGTAGCTATTGCGGTTAAGCTCTCCAAAGAAAGAAAATAAGGTGTCTGAATTATTAAAAAAAATATATATCAAGTGCTTAAAATATAAATAAAAAATACAACAGAAAAAATTAAAATATAGAATATGTACTCACAATATATTCTTTTTTTTTAAAGGTTGCTATATTTTGTAGAAACGAGTCCCATATTTCATTATACTTATCCATACAAAGCCTACATTATAGGCAATCCGCTTATAAGTAGCGAGTGTCTTCAATCCATTGAGTAAATAGGCCATACATTCATCTTTCCAATGTTGTAGTATCAGTCTTTTAGCTATAGTAAGTGGATGGAGTAGTTCACTACATTCTCTTAGTAAGTATAGGACATTGTAAAATGTATGTTTTAAAGAAGCATTGTCTTTATTACATTTCCAGCAGAATGGTGTCCTGGACAATCCTTTTCTGTACAGAAGTAATGGAGTCCAATAAATTCTAAATATTATCTTTTGTGGTATATTTCATAATTGAAGATTCAATGATACTCTTGCTATAGAAGTTAAGACACTCATTTTCTAGGCAATATATGAACCTCTAACTCTTTATGCCACTCAGCCCTTAACATTTGCATATCAAATTGATTGATAGAGAACAAATATCTGTAAAAACCTATTACAGGTAGTATTCTACTTATGACTGATCACATAAAAGAACAAAGAAAGCTCTTTATATGTATTTTTGTGTTTTGTTCCTTTTGATTTTTTTGTTTTTTTTTTCTGCTATTTTAAAAGCAACAAAAAAAGTCTGAATTATTTCTTCTGGAATGATAGAATTTGTCTGCAACTAATTTGGATCAGCAAAATTACTGATATTTTAAAATAGACCCAACTCTGTTTTATCCCTTCAAATGCTTAATTCAGTCATTCCTATATAATACATAGCACACACATAATATGTTTCTTTTGTGCTGGAACTTTCTGTTTCCTATTCAGGTTGCCCTGGTGAAAACGGCTGAATATGCTAGAAGGTGGTAGTGCCAAAAATGTGTGTTTATAGTTTTATACATATGTTACAATGTATATAACTACAGGCAGCAAACAAGATATAAAGCCAAAACAAAATCACAACAACCAAAGACAAACAAAACGCAAAAATTCTATGGTCTAAAAATATTCCACTTCTAATCATAGGATTAGAACTAAATAAACCCAACAATTAACCTCCCAACCTAAAGTCTGAGAGAACATGGATATCTACAAGAAAAGTTAAAACATTCCTTGAAAAGGACCATTTGGCCCCTTTAGTAGTTGAGCAGTTTCAATGCTTTAATTGTACTGCCATTTTTAAAATTGTTTTTGTCTACTTGACAAAGACAGCAGAGTCTTTTGTATATTATTATTGCTGCAAAACTGGGTAATTTTAAAAAGCTGAAAATCACTTGGATTGTGGTGGGATAGAAATGGAATAAATAATTCACTTGAAATATGAATGTTTTGATGCTTTTGAATATATGTGTAGACGGTGTTAGGAAATGAACAATAAATAAACTATCCTTCAGTTCTGTACAAGTTCTCAAACTTCTATGCCACACAGTCATTGCTTAGGTCCTGGTCTATTATCAGTGGTGTGTCCACATATTTTCAGTCAGTACAGTATGAAAGGAAGGAAAGGAGTTCCTGTGGATTTTACTCTGCTAGTCGTTGTCAACTATAGGGGGCAGCGCTCATCTCCAATTGATGTGAGCCAGTGCTGTCCGAAGATGTTTCTGTGATCATGTGGCCAGCATGATGTCATGGAGGGCTGTTTCCTCCCCACCAAAGTGGTACCTTTTTATCTACCCACATTTGCATACTTTCAAACTGCTAGGTGGGCAGGAGCTAGGTGAAGACGTACGCTTACCCCGTTGTGCAACACCCGAGTCTGCACTGACAAGCCCAGCATCTTAACTGCTGAGCCATTGCACTGCCAGCCCAGATTCCTTCATTATTTATTACTTTTACAATAGGACTCTTGCTGCAGAGTCAGGGTTAAAACTTTGTTTTAAGAAACTGCCAAATCAAAAAGAACCTTATCCTTCAAGAGTTAGTTTAATTACGTTAAACTAACATAATTAAGCTAGGAATGCATTAAACTGTGAGGTTAACCCAGTCTTCCAAATAAGCCTATGAAAGTTTAAGAGTAAGCAATTGTATGATTTTTCCTAATCCTTTATGAAAGATAATATTCCTTTTTCTCTCAATTCATTTATTTTCAACTATACAAAGATTAATCTTTGGTAGAGGACTTTTACTCAATACAGGCAACTAAGCAGACATAAGGAACAACTTCTAATGGTTTTCAGGTATTTTATGTATTCTTGGTTTACTATTAAAAGTTGCATTCTTGCAACTCAGCCATTCCCACTCAAATGGTAATAATTTCTTTCATTCATTCATTCATTCATTCAATAGCCACCCATCTCAGTAAATGACTCTAGGCTGCTTGCAATTCAAAAAATATTACAAGTAGAAATGCTAAAAACATTTTAAAACTGTAAAACATGCTGAACAAACTACAAAAACATACAATGGTCTGTTTACTAAGATGTATGAAGCTGCTGTAAAGTAAAGACAGGCTCTGGGACACCCAAAAGAGGTCACAGTTTGGTAAAAAGAAACCAGAGATCCCAGCTCACAGATTAGCAAACTAAAGAAGAACCTTCTATGTTTGTTTACCCTTTTTTTGGAGGAAGAATTAATTCATAGTAAGCCAGAAAATTTCATAGTTTTTGGCATATGGGGAGATACAAAATTTCAGTTTCCTGTAGCTTTTCAACAGCGTCCGTATTTTCCTTCAGTAGCTGCCTGTTAGGAGAATTTCTAAAATGTGTTTTGCATTTTGTGCATTATTGCTTTCTAAAGAATAATGTAGCTGTCACTTTTTTTTTTTTTTGTTTTAATAGATTGTTTAAACTGAAAAAGAATACTTTTCTTCTTTGTTTGACTTTTAATAGATTGCTGAAGCTGGAAAAGAATCCTTGCCTTCTTGGTTGCACTGGGAACCTGAGAGCAGAACCTTGGAAGGTCTCCCACTTCAAACAGATAAAGGCATTCATTATATCTCAGTGACTGCAGTGCATCTGGTATCTAATGGAAGCTATGTGCCCCAAACCACCAATGTCTTTTCAATCGAAGTTCATCCTGAAGATCATAATGAACCTCAGTCGGTACGGGTGGCTTTACAAGATGTGAATGAAGCATCACCATTTGTGTGTAGCGCTGAGGAACCAGTCACCATCTTGACTGTAATTTTGGATGCTGACTTAACAAAAATGACACCAAAGCAGAGGATTGAACTTTTGAACAGAATGAAAACCTTCTCAGAAGTGGAACTTTATAACATGAAATTAGTTCCTGTTGTAAATAATAGACTCTTTGACATGTCAGCCTTCATGGCTGGACCAGGGAATGCTAAGAAGGTGGTGGAAAATGGAGCCTTGCTATCATGGAAACTAGGTTGTTCACTGAGCCAAAACAGTGTTCCCAACATAAGTAATGTTGAATCTCCAGCTAAGGAAGGAACAATGTCTGCTCATCTTGGTTACCCTGTGGTTGGTTGGCACATTGCAAACAAGAAACCTAATCTTCCAAAGAGAATAAGACGGCAGATTAATGCTACACCAACGCCTGTGACTGCTGTTGGACCTCCAACATCTGCCCCCCAAGAACCACCAAGTAGAATTGTTCCAACACCAACTTCTCCAGCCATTGCACCTCCTACTGAAACGATAGCACCTCCAGTAAGAGAGCCTGTACCATTGCCTAAGAAACCCACAGTTACTATTAGAACAAAAGGTGCTATTATTCAGACACCCACTCTTGGCCAAGTTCAGCCAACCAGAGCAATAGAAGTAGGTACTATTACTCCTGGCCAGATTCGACCAACAATGCCTGGGCAGGTAGAAGCTACTGCCATTGTTACACCTCCCACAACAAAGAAACCCAAAGGAACAACTCCAAAAGTATCAACACCCTCAACAACTGATACAGGAACAACACGAAGACCAAGACCTTCAAAAACTCCTCGACCTCCAAAGCCTCCTCGGACTACTAAACCAAGCCTTGTTGAAAAAACAGTTTCACCACCAACTCGTATTCGCACTACTGCAGTTGGAATTCCCCGTGTGCCCAATGATCCACCCGTGTTGAAAAACCATATTGACAGGGTAGATGCATGGGTAGGCACATACTTTGAGCTCAAAATACCTTCCGACACATTCTATGACAAAGAAGATACTACCACTGATAAACTACAACTGACTATGAAATTAGAAAATGAGAAAGCATTGGAGGAAAGCTCCTGGGTGCAGTTCAATAGCACTAGTCAACTAATGTACGGATTACCTAATCACACCCATGAAGGCAGACATGAGTTTTTTATGCATGCTACAGACAAAGGTGGCCTTTCAGCTGTGGATGCTTTTGAAATATTTGTCCACACTCTTGAAGATGATGAGATACCTCCAGTTAAATTTAAGGCCAGATTCCATGGAGACCATAATATAGTAGCCAATGACATTAATAAAAAAATTATGTTGGTAAAGAAGTTGGCATTTGCTCTTGGTGATAGAAACAGTAGTACTATTACCATAGAGAATATTGGCAAAGGTTCTATTTTAGTTGAATGGACAAATAATACTCTGCCTTTGGATCCATGCCCCAAAGAAAAGATTCTTATCTTGAGTAGAAAAATTTCTGATGAATCTGGAGTTCCAAGCACAGTTTTTTCAAATACCCTAGAACCAGAATTTAAGCCCATCAATATTTCTGTAGTTGGTGCTGGTAGCTGCAAACACATTCAGTTTATTCCTGTGACTAAAGATGGGTTCCCTACAACTGTACGTCCCACAGAAATAGTTCTACGAGATCCAGAAAAGACAAGTGAAGACGATGTTTACCTGCACACCGTAATTCCTGCGGTAGTGGTGGCAGCCATTTTGCTTATAGCTGGCATTATTGCTATGATTTGTTATCGCAAAAAGAGAAAAGGCAAACTCACTATAGAAGACCAGGCCACCTTTATCAAGAAAGGAGTACCAATAATCTTTGCAGATGAGCTGGATGACTCCAAGCCTCCCCCTTCCTCTAGCATGCCATTGATTCTGCAGGAAGAAAAGGCTCCTCTCCCTCCCCCCGAGTATCCAAATCAAAATATGCCAGAAACAACTCCATTGAACCAGGATGTCATAGGAGAGTATACACCTTTGCGGGATGAAGACCCTAATGCCCCTCCCTATCAGCCTCCCCCTCCTTTCACAACACCCATGGAGGGTAAAGGTTCCCGCCCGAAGAACATGACCCCATACAGGTCTCCACCTCCCTATGTCCCTCCTTAATGAACCAGAGACACCCACGGAGATGGAGCCTTTAGTTCCACACCAGTGTTATCTATCGGGATCAGTGGCCTGCAGATCTGTTGCCAACTAGAAAACCAACATTCACAATCTCAAACATTGCCTGATCCCAGCAGGCCCCTCTCCGAGTGCATTTGCAAAACCAGAGTGCTTGTGGAACTTTTGGAACACTGATTTTATTTTTGCCTAACAGCTTATGTTTTGTTTATTCATAGAAAGGAAAAAAAAACCTTCTTGGCTCAAAATATTTCTGACAGCAGGCGTCTCAAAGCATTTTGTGCAAAGGGAGACTGGACATGGAGGCAGCACTAGGGGTGGCACACTGGGTCGGTCTCTGCTGTTTGCCTTTAAAACTAACTGTACTGTCTTTTCTATTCACGTGTGTCTAGCTACAGGGCATAACATGAAACATAGCCTAAGAATTAAATTCAAAGGACTGTATGAAGTCAATATTAAGTTTTTACACTTAATTACTGTTACCGAAACGTATCTGTATAGATTTGGGAAAGGAGGGAAGTGCTTTACTACAAATAAGCTCAAAGGGTGTTTCCAATGCCAATCAGGCTGAGGAACCATCTTTTTTTATCAAAGGAATCCTATTTTTTCACATATTATACAGTTCAGTCATCACCTGGGGTCCTTTCTGCAAACTGTAGCCCTCTTGTTTCTCTAGCCTGCTGTTGCTTGACAGATGGCACAAATATCTTTAACAATGGAGTTTGAAGTACCTTTGCCATTATCAAAAAGCAGAATTATGGAGTAATGTTGCTGCCTTTTGGAAAGTGGAGGCCCAACAGTGGTATCTGTAGACTGCAAAGGGTCATGTGCTGCACTGAGATTTTTCCATCTGGAAGGTATACTTTGGCTTTTGAAACACTCGAGGTATTTTGGTGAAGATGCAATATTTTTACGGAGTGTAATGCGGTTTCCTTATGTGAACTCCTCCTGGGCCCACAGTATTGGAACAGCCCCTTGTCGTCCCCCCCCACCGTTCTGGTTGTCCCAGCTCACTCCCTCACTGTTTTCTATTGCATACAGATGCAGTAGAACCGGCCTGACGTATGGCAAAAGTAATAACAGATGCCAGAAGCAGTTCTTAATAAACATCAATGAACTCTCAGCTCTAATTTTTTTACTAAATTTTTGATACAGCGTCAAATTTTATTAATTATAAAAAATAATTAATAGTGGTAATGCTGCCAGCAGTTTGTATGAGCTTAGCTTCTTAGTATCAATTCACTGGGTCTGATGCTATGCTCATGTTGCTTTTTTTTTTTTTTTTTTTTTTTTTTTTTTTTTTTTTTTTTTTATGGTTAACTTCAAAATGTTGGAGGGAGAACTGGCGAGAGTTGGAAAGAGTGAGTCACTTCTCGAAGGAGGAAGGGAAGAAAGAGTGTTTTTTTTTTTTTTTTTAAATATTATTTATTATATTTTTTTTTTTATTTTTTTTTTTTTTTTTTTTTTTTTTGTCTTTCATAGTCATTGTTTTAAATATTAGAGCCATGTCTCGGTTTCTTGCCTTTTTTAAAAAAAAACAACAACTGAACTTCCTTCTGGGAAGTTGGAGCTACTCCCAGGGTTGCTCCCAGCTTTTTTTCTTTAGACAAAATAATTTTACGCATGGATTATTTTTTTCTTGTCCTTTGAGACTATTTTGGGTACACTAGAGGGAGGAGAAACCTTTTGCAATAATGAGTCCATCCCCTGGCTGGGGGCTGGGCAGCCTCTGGCTGACTTTGCACACAAAGCAGACACCTTCTAAGCCATATTGACTGTTTTGCAAAGTATTTTTGTGTGCTGACATGGCCAGTTAACATGCTAGTGGATGAATGGCTAAAATGACCTTCACCTCTGAACTTGTTACGGTGGTATTTTTCATCAAACCTCTTTTGAAATACTCAAACAGAATTGAAAACCTGAAAACAAAATGTTAATTTTGCTCTCCCCCATAGACCTGTGCCCCCACTCCGAGAGGGCTAGAAGGATATGTGTTGAAGTGAGGGTGACAGTATAGATTTGCCCTAGAAAGTTTCTTTATGCCCCCGTCCCCCCAATCCCTGATGCTTGAATATTGTCCTGTGCTTGCTGTAAAGTAAAGACAGGCTCTGGGACACCCAAAAGAGGTCAAGGAAGATCATTAAGTGGCGTCAGGTAAGGCACAGTGCATTTGGACAGATGCACTTTGGGAGTAAGTAAGTAAGCTACTCCCCCCTGCTCCCCGAGTTACCAGTTTGATGCCAACATCTTTACTGGCTGGCCCACATTTCAAGATGTCCCCCACTTTATCAACACACACAGCCTTCTAAGCCTAAATGCTGCAAGCTTGAAGGGCCTTCCAAACAGTGCCGTTGTCCCTAGCAACTGATACCACTTTATTACTGGTCATGCGCAAGCGCAAACAATTTCAGGCCTGGGCCTACCTGTCACCATAGAAACTGGAGGCGAAGGGGCAGTGAACAGAATAATAACAATGGCATTCTCATCAGCTGGTTTCCCCTAAGCACCAGTGCTGTTCGTTTATGCCACTAGACACTGTAATGGTGGGAGAAAATCTTGTATTAAAAAGTGTTCACCAACCACTGATGTGTTTTTATGTCCTTATATAATTATTTTAAAATGTGTTTTCTGCATTATGTAAAGAAACATATCAACTAAATAAACCAGTGTACTTTACTATAAACTCAGAAGTTATAGAGCTCTTCCATTGGATCCACAGGATTCTCGGCACACAATAGTTGAAAAATATCCAATAGAGGCATTGCATAAAATTCAGCAGAATGAGCCCAGATTGTTTGAGCGCTGTGTTGCACAGTGATGGCTGTGAGAGAATGTTGTGGTATTCTGTAAGGAATTCCAGGTATTTTTAGTGTTGATTTCAAAAGCCTTCCCAAAGGTGGGGCTGGTAGAGACTGGGAGTTTCAGCCAACACACCTAGTTGCCATGAGATGGGGAATAGCTTAAAAAATTTTTCAGCTGCCTTAAATCTTCCACCAGTGAGTGCAGGAAATTTAAGGATCAAAAGTGATAAGGAGGACACAATAACAAAACTTCAAATTATATTAAGGAAAGTAAGGACTCTTCAGACAAATGATTGTAAATCATATCATAGAATCATAGGGTTGGACAGGACCTTGGAAGAAGGAACAACGTAAAGGAATAAAAAAAATTAGAGGCCATGAACATGTTTTAATTCCGCCTGCTCCTTCCACCTTTTGCCCAATGAGAAATTTAGTAGTCCTAAAGTTTCCATGCTATTCTTTAAATTCAAATTCTCAGTAAAGGAGCTGCCACAGCAGATATTTCTGGAATATTTTCTGAATGGTTGGGATTCCTAGGCTGGGATTGTAATGTTAATTACAAACATCAGATTTTTATTATTATTATTAATGTATACTGTGCATGAAAATGCTCCACAAATATGATTCATCCTCCTAACACACTGAAGTAACCTCAAGGACCTATTTTAAAGATGAAAAGCATTCTAGCATAATTAAATCTTCATTTTTAACATTCTGTGACAGTTTCCCAACCAGTCTCGCAATCCCTTGCTCCCTCCACCCAGTAGCAGCCACTTGCATGCCTACTAGGAAGGGGAGGGGAGGGAGGAAGGGGGGGGGGGAAAGGAAGATAGATTTCTGATGTTCTCTGCCACATTCTCACAAGAAATTCAATAGGGACATCAGCAGGAAATTGCTTCTGCTCCCACTGCTTTTCCCCCCCACTGCCCTTGGTCATATTCTTTCTCTGCCCAGGTAAGGGGATATCTCTGAAGCAATAACCCAATAACCAAGGACTATGACTCTTACTGTTCTCTAGGTTTCCTCAAACACCAGTTCTACCATTGTTACGGTGTGAGATTCCTCAACCAGCAAGAACAGATTGGGGGGGAGGGGGAATAGGAGCTCATGGAATCAGTTTAGGTGATCTCTTCCTCTCTAGCAGGCACTGGAGATAATTTAGATTCAGTAAGAACAATTTATCAATGAAAATTCTATTCACTTTGCTACATTGACTATTCAGTGAAAGTTGCTGGTCCTTTCTAAAGCTGTATCTCTAATGCAGAGTAGGCTGTTTTTAATAGATCATTGTAATTTCACTTTCATTAGGAGAGGAGTATGCTTTTCCTCTGTGACTAGAAGCAAGTTTTGTTGTTCGTTTGGAGATTGTAGGTCAGAGGGATGACAGATGATAAAATTGAACTTCTTGACCATACTTTATGATATGATATGTCTTCACTGATTCCAGATTTAATATTTTCTTACCCTGTTTCCCCCAAAATAAGACATCCCCTGATAATAAGCCCAATCGGGCTTTTGAGTGCATGGCAATAAGGCCAAGGGCTTATTTCAGGGTTCAAAAAAATATAAGACAGGGTCTTATTTTCAGGGAAACACGGTAGTTATGCATTTAGATTAATTCTATGCTGTAATACTTTTACATAAGCTTCAAAATTAATAAATATCTAATTGGGGGATAATCCTATATGCATTCATAATTCATGTATTTGTATTTGCTTTAGTCAGGAAGACTAAAGTTCATATTAACATTCATTCTGTATCCCTAAGGCACAATTCTTTGCTTACTTAGCACACCGGAAGCCCCATGTAATGCAGGCAAACTAATTTCTAAGTAAATAGGAACATGATTACACCTTATGTTTATCTCACCTTTAAAGGAGTAAGAATATATTTCATATTCTTTTTTAACTATTGGTTTCCCCCATATAAGACAGGAAGTCCTCAAGTTACAACCATTCATTTAGTAAACAAAGTTACAAAGGCACTGAAAAAAGTGACATGATTGTTTTTCACACTTATGACCATTGCAGCATCCCCATGGTCACCTGACCAAAATTCAAATGCTTGGCAACTGGCATATATTTATGGCAGTTGAAGAGACCCAGGATCACGTAATCAACTTTTGCAACTTTCTGACTAGCAAAGTCAATGGGGAAGCCAGATTCATTTAACAACCATATTATTAACAACTGCAATGACACAACTATGGCAAGAAAAATGGTAAAATGTGGCAAAATCCACTTAACTGTCTTGCTTAGCAATGGAAATTTTAGGCTCAATTCTGGTCATAAGTAGAGGACTACCTATATTGTGAAAAAGCTTGACAGGGCCTCCAGCTCTTTAATTCAAAAGTTCCTGCAGATATATCCAAATATGGGTAGACATATATGATCCAAATCATGTAATCAGATTATCTTTTAATGGAATATATTGCCTTTGCACAATAATCCAAATTCTTCCTGAACTTATTTCATTTTAAAAACTTGGGTAGCAATAAAATTAAGTATTAATACCCCATTAGCCATGAACTCAAAATAAATTTTAAGAGGCGGGAGGAAAGGTAGGTAAGAAAAGAATTGACTTGAAATTCTCAAACTAGGAGTATCTTAGGGTCTATCATTGGGGCATCCCAGCATCTTCCCTATATGCTTGACAGTGCCTAATACTGAAAATATAAATGAATTTTGCATAAAAAGGAACCAAGGCCACTGCCAAGATATCAGAAAGGTAATATAACAACTTTTATTATTGGTCCTGAACTGCAAAGGTTTTGTAAATTAAATCATTTGAATTACAGGTATGCCCAGTGATGAATGTATCCCTTCTATCTCATCATATGGAAGCTATACTTTGGATATAGTAAATCGGGGAAGAGCATGTTTCATTATCAATCTGATTAAAATACCTTAAAGGGGTTAATATAGAAATTCATCCAAATATATATACTGTGTTTCCCCGAAAATAAGACCCTGTCTTATATTTTTTTGAACCCTGAAATAAGCGCTTGGCCTTATTGCCATGCACTCAAAAGCCCGATTGGGCTTATTATCAAGAGATGTCTTGTTTTGGGGGAAACAGGGTATGAATGTTGAAGCAATATCCATTTTTAATGTTTCTTTTCCATAAACCCATTTGGATCTTGAAACACCTGTTTATATTAAAACTGAGAAAGAATTTTAGGTATTTACATTTACAAACAATCTATTTGCACTAATTATTTCAAGAATTATTAAACATAAATAAATATAAATATTTATTTAAAATATCCTTTTACCAATTTCCTTAAGTTAATTAAAGCCCGTGAGAAGTATCTGAGATTTATTCTGGTTAATTTAGTAATCTGATATCGGTATGTATCAAATTTTTTATCTTTATCAGTAAATGTTACTGTGTGTAACTCAGTAAATACAGTAAAAAGTGTTTATCATTTCTATACCCTGATTATCCTTATTCTGCTGGCCAAGACAAGCCAGTGTTTCCAGTATCAAATTAAATAGAATATCAGAGAATCCTTGATTAAATAATTCTATTTGTAAAAACCCTGGCCAAAGAATGGGAATAGTAGTACACTGTAATCCAATTAATATGGTAGAAAAAGGAAATCCATATTTATCTAAAAGTTCCTCCAAAAAATTAGAATTGTATTGTTTTGGAGGCTTTTTTTACATCCAACTGACCACCTCTGCAAAATTCATTTTTTTCAACTGAATTTTTGAATTCAATATAACTAACAGTCTAATAATATAGTTCATGGTTGCCCTTTCATGAAACCAAATTGTGCAGAATGAACAATTGACAACAATTTTACTATCAAAACTTAGCATTAACATCTAACAAAAAGATGATAGTATGTACAATCAGCAGAAGTTTGACCCGTCTTAAAAATCTTGGTGATACAAGAAAGGAAGACAGAAAAGCATAATTACAAATCTCCATCAATATGCATCATATACCATTCAAAAGGATAATAATCAGCACTGCAAGCCTTTCCATTTTTCATGTACTTAATGATTATTATTTCCTGATAGAATAAAAGAACAGCTGAATAAAGAATATGATAGTGTGCTATCTTTGGGGGAAATTGTATTTTTAAAAGGATTAATTCCTCAGTAACTTTTAAAACAGTAGTTGAGTGTACAGTATGTACATCTTTTAAAATTTTGCTTTGTTGCAGTGGTTTCAATCAAGCAGCAATTATCCTTTTTCCTCTTTCTCTTGCTCACAAGACAGTTGCTTTATAAGATTCAGTGAATATTCTATTTCAACTGCCTCTAATAGAGTATTAACTAATAATTTAGCAACATAAGAAATTTATATAATTTGACTTTGTATATGCATAATGCCTTGCATATGCATTGAGATGTGTGTGTGTGTGTGTGTGTGTGTGTGTATGCATGCACATTCAAAAGTTCCTTAACTATATTTTCAAAATGTATCCATGAAGTATAAACAATAATCCAATTCTTAAAAGTATCCCAAACTATCATTAATCCTGCAGAGTATATTCTTGTATATTTTTATTCAAACTAATATTTAAAATCTTATTTTACCTGTCTAATGTCAATCTTCCATTAATGATATAATTAACTACCATCTTACACTTTCTGGAACTTGATTGGGTGTTGCAATAAGATTACAATTATCTATTTCATCAAAGATAAGGACAATAACAAAACAAGTTTTGCTTTAAAAAAAAAGATTTTTAAAATGTATTTTAATCACCCTACACTTACCAAATTAAGTTCTAACAAATATTTCCCATGTATTAGGATTAAATTTAGCTAAGCAGTGTTGTGATCCAAAATTTGCTTTAGATCTTCACACACAATTATCTGATCAACTGCCCAATTAAAGATAAGCTCAAAATCTCTGTATAAAATATGTAGGTAAACATAATTCTAATTAAAATGTTGGCTCTAAAATTATGTGGATTGCAGTCAAACTAAAATATACTAAATATGCAAAGGTTGGGTTACTCTAAGATATACTTCGATATTTCAGAAAGCACTTTGCTGGAAAATGCTGAATAGTACTGGGACAAATGGTAATTGTACTCAAGGAATCAGTTCTAACTACCTAAATAGTAAAATTATATAATAATAATAATAATAATAATAATAATAATAATAATAATAATAATAATAATAATAATAATAATAATAAGGATTGCAGTCAAACTAAAATATACTAAATATGCAAAGGTTGGGTTACTCTAAGATATACTTCGATATTTCAGAAAGCACTTTGCTGGAAAATGCTGAATAGTACTGGGACAAATGGTAATTGTACTCAAGGAATCAGTTCTAACTACCTAAATAGTAAAATTATATAATAATAATAATAATAATAATAATAATAATAATAATAATAATAATAATAATAATAATAATAATAATAA
>QLTV01002693.1:2428956-2442191 GCA_003457575.1 Thermophis baileyi
ATTTTAAGAAGATACTTGGTTGATACCTAGGACGCTGGCAGCAACCCGTATCAACCATTAGCATCAGTCAGTGGTATTTGTGACACTTTTAAATGTTCAGTTGACTGAGTTTCATGTTTAATGAATAAAAGAGATAATAATAATAATAATAATAATAATAATAATAATAATAATAATAATAATAATAATAATAATAATAATAATAATAATAATAATAGTATAATAATAATAATAATAATAATAATAATAATAATAATAATAATAATAATAATAATAATAATAATAATAATAATAATAATAATAATAATAATAATAATAATAATATGATAACAGAAGGAGGGCTGAGAAAATACAGACCCCTCATATCCTGGACTGTTTCAACTCCTCCCCTTGGGGCGCCAGTATAGGGCATTACATGCCAAAACAACTAGACACGGGGACAGTTTTTTCCCTTGTTCCATTACTCTGCTGAACACCTAGTTCTCAAAATACTATCTTCTAAGTATATTTACCCATGTTGTATGGCTATAGTAGTAGTAGTATCCTTATCTTCTTTACTACCCCCTCATTGGTATTATTATTAGGATTATTAATGCTCTGTCGCTTTGCATGTACACTGAGAGCTTCTGCACCAGAAACAAATTCCTTGTGTGTCTAATTACACTTGGCCAAATAAAGTATTCTAATATTTTAATCTTCTAATCTAATCTTCTAATCTTACATATCTAGGGAGACACACAGCTCTCAGCAGCTTGAAACAATTTCTTAAATAACTTGCGTTACAGAAATCACATGGATGGGTCATAAGTATCTTTGGTGGAATGTGTATGGCACATGACAAGAAAGTGATGGATGTGGCATGAATCATGGCAGAAGCATTTGGCATTAATTTTTTACCTTTAAAAAGTAATAATAAAATGCACATATTTCAGGCTCAGGCATCCTGTCCTTTCATCTACTTTAGGTCACGAACCTGTCATAATTTGAATTGGTTTTGAAGTACTGCTGAAAACTAAAAGGTGGACACATACCAAGTGCTAGCAAATATTTCACATATCATAATCAGTGAGCTTAAGAACATCAGCAAAAGGTTAAGGGACTTCTGGCAAGACATAATTCAAATCATTTGTTTGTATGTAATTCATGTTAAATCAGTTTTTACAAATATCTGTAACATTTAGTTCAGTTGGCAGCAGATGAAGTTCACTTGCTCACAAAATTCACACTGGTGTGAATCTTGCTCTTTCTTACAGAAATCTGAAAAAATACCATACGATTAGAACTCAGTTTGAAGTTCAGACTTCAAATGCTCAGCTACATAGAATTAAAGATTGCAATTTTAGGTAGGATTTAAAATTTACATTCTTCAAAGTTAAAATTACTTTTTGATTTTACAACTACTCTGTTTCCCCCAAAATAAGACATCCCCTGATAATAAGCCCAATTGGGCTTTTGCGTGCATGGCAATAAGGCCAAGCACTTATTTCAGGGTTCAAAAAAATATAAGACAGGGTCTTATTTTCGGGGAAACACGGTATTATGCTTCTTTTATTGGTGCTTTGACTAAAATATAAATTTTACTTCCTCATGAATTAATAAATACTAGCGTAGAAATCAATTCACTGTTCTTAGAGGCCTTTCTCATTTCTAGGATCCTTAATCAGTTTAGTCAATACTGCAGTGTTTTTCAACCTTGGCAACTTTTAAGATGTGTGCACTTCAACTCCCAGAATTCCAATGCCAACGTGCTTAAAGTTGCCACACATCTTAAAGTTGCCAAGGTTGAAAAACCCTGCAATACAAACTTTTCAGAAACCACTAGCAATGCTTTTATTATAATTTTTAATTAATAAATTATTATTATTATTATTATTATTATTATTATTATTATTAGCTTGGTGACAAAAAGACTGCCTGTTTTAACTATTCAGACTTCAGAGGCTTTATTAACTTCATTAAAAATACACATTGTTACCATCTTTTTGCTAGCCTTACCTTTCTGCTATAATGACAAAAAAGATCACCCCTCTCTGGTTTAAGTATTTATGAAAAGGAAGCCAGCTTGATTCAGTTGACCCACATACTGTATACTCAAGGCCCCATGTAGAAATGGAATTAACTTGCATCAGAATGTCAGAAAATTGAATCCAGACTAAATTGCAAAAAAAGTAGATCCACTGATTGAAATCCTGCTGATTTCAATCATGCATGACTAAATCTATTCAGCTCCCTGTGTATTTAAACTTTGGCTTTTTCATTAATACTACACAGATCCTTATGAGAATAACCGAACAGTTAGGGTATTTTATTTCACTTTTTAAAAGTTGTTTACCATCTTTTCTTTTCCAGTTGTCAAAGCTGAATGACTACAGTATGCTCTTCATGGGGCGGCCCTTGAAGTGAGTCCGGAAATTGGAAATGACCGAGGCAACGGGATGATGTTGAAACAGTTGTTCTGGGTACTGACTGCTGAGTCCAATTCAAAACAATCACTGTGGCATATAAAACAACGCATGCCTTAGTCTCAAATTAGTTTCGGGGCTACTTACTCCAGTGCAGTCTGCCCCATCCTCTTTGATCACCTTTTTCAAGTCCTGCCACTGGTAAATTTAACAGTAACCACAAATTCTGTTTCTGTGTGGGGCTTAGACCATATGTAGGACATTGGGATTGAAGCTGGCCTCTTCTTCATTACAGTTCAAAAATACAATATAGTGTAACCTATACATTTTAGAATTCAGAATTGTCAACATTGCTGGTTTTTAATATGAAAACACTGGACCACACAAAACTTTCAGCAAGTACAGCAAGTACCGGTAGTTACAATTTTGACCCTTTGTTCCTTGAAACAGTCATACTGTGTTCCATTCTAGTAGGGAAAGACTTTCAGAATTGTATTTGGATGCCCAGAAAAGTACTCCCCATAAATCCTGTGTTCTTGGTCATTGAATATGAGCTAACAGGAAAGGGCTCTACCGTTTGATAAGTGACCGTTCAAAGTTACACCGGCACTGATAAAAAGGACTTATGATGGTTTTTCACACTTACGACCATTGCAGCATCCCCATGGCCACATGATCAAAATTCAGATGCTTGGCAACTGACTCATACTTATGACTGTTGCAGTGTTCCAGGGTCATATGATCATCATTTGCCACCTTCTGACAAGCAAAGTCAATGGGGAAACCAGATTCACTTTACAACTGTGATTGTGTTGGCACAATCACTGCTGCACCTGTTGGCACCTCATTAAAGAAGCCTCTTCCTGGATGTATATGGCAGCCCTGCAGATAAGCAAGGTAGCTATCTCCCTAGGATAGGAAAGACGTGAACAAAAACCAATCATCTCTTTTGCTTGGTGTCCTTGGACAGCAGGGGTTCAAACGCATAGCACCATTTGAATAAATAAATAAATGTTTTAATGGAGTACATATAGATTCACATTCATAGAGAGCACTACCTCCCCAAGCCTCCTAGATAATGTTAGAATTACTAAAGGGCTGCATTCCAGATAAGAATGTTAAAGGGAATTTGTCTGTTGGAGTCAAAAGGAGCAGTCATCCCACCTTCAGAACCAAGGACAATGTTATGGTGGATGAGCACCGGATAAGACAGGGGTCGGCAACCTGCAGCTCCGGAGCCGCATGCGGCTCTTTGGGTCCCCTACTGTGGCTCCCTGTCCCATCACTGGCTGGCCTCGCCCTCCCCTCCCTTACCTGGCCTGAGAAGGTAAGGGCGACGGCGGGAATGGAGAAGCGGGCGGGGCTGATTCTCCGACGCTGGTTAAGGAACATAGCCACCCCCGGCGGAGACTTTCCTTCAGGCGACCCTCCTCCCCCTCGCAACTCCCTGGCTGACTGTGGCGGGGCCGGGAGGGTGCGCATGCACGGGGAGTCCCTCAAGCGAGCACCAAAGCGCAGCAAAAGCGCGTGCGGAGGGCGGGCAGCGGTTTGCTTAAGGAGGGTCTTTGGACATGGCTTCTCTCCTGCCCTAAGGCTCTGGCCATTGCCTTGCCGTGTCCCCCCCCCGAAGCTCTTCGGCCGAGCGGGGTGGGCGTAAGCTCCAGCCCGAAGTGGCAGGAAGCAAAGGCTGCCTTCGCTCCAGCGACCCTCCTCCCCCTCCTTCTCCTCTCATGCGGGGTGGGGAGGCATGGCAAGGCGATGGCCAGATACTTAGGACAGGAAAGAAGCGGCCCTGTAACTGCTTTCATGCCACATTTGCGCATAAGGCAGCCTTCGCTTCCTGCCGCTTCGGGCTGGAGCTCACGCCCTCCTCGCTCGGCCGAAGAGCTGCGGGGGGGGGAGACGGGAGAGGACACAGCAAGGCAATAGCCGGATCCTTAGGGCAGGAGAGAAGCCGCGTCCAAAGACCCTCCTTAAGTGAGCAACCGCCCGTCCTCCGCGTGCGCCTTTGCTGCACTTTGGCGCTCGCTTGAAGAGAGTCTCCCCGCGTGTGCCACAGCCAGCCAGGGAGTCGCAAGAGGGGGAGGAGGGTCGCCCGAAGGGAAATTTCTGTCGGGAGTGCCTATGTTCCCGAAAGAAAGATGTGAGGGAGGGAGGGAGATTGGAGAAAGAGAGATGGAGAGAGAAAGAGAGTGGGAAAAGAGAGAGAGATACCTGTTTCTCATAGAAAAGAAAACATAGAGCCACAAAACCTGGGTAGGCGCAGCTGGGGGGGGGTCCATGTGACTCGGTGGGAGTGATGTCGAGTTGGCCACGCCCACCCAGGTTTTGTGGCTCCGGGTGTTTTGTTTTCTCTGGGAAACGGGTCCAAATGGCTCTTTGAGTTTTTAAGGTTGCCGACCCCTGGGATAAGAGAAGACTCATTCCTCTGAGGAATTGGTGCACCTGGGGGTGGCTAATTAGTGATAGGAGGATAGATACCCCACCCCACCCCAGCAATTGTCTGTGACCACAATGTATTTGCTGCTGGCCCCTTTTGCAGTGCCACTTGTAGGAATCCCAATTGTTCAGGGAACCGGTCAGTGTCTTTTGTACCATAATTAAAAGACACACTTCAGTGATGGTTAAGTATTTAGAACCCATTCTCAGCATGGGGCCTGGAAAACCAGAATGTTTTTTAATGTTCCCATGTAATTTCCAAGCACAAACTTGTAGCAAGCCCAGATGTAGAATGGGGCCTTGAGTAAGAATATCTGCTTTTTGTTTTGGAGAGAACGGAGTGCAGGAACCCATCCCTTAGTTTTCCTAAGAATTCCAGAACTGTCTTCAATAATCTTGCTTGTGTGCAAAAGGTGCATCAAAATGTTTGCAGTTATTTCCAACTGGGAAATATTTGTGTCAATTAAAGGAACATTTTCCTTGTTTCTTTTCTCCAAGAAAGCATAATTCAAAACAGTAACATCTTGAGGTATTTGGTGGAGTAATTATATCTGTCTGTGCTGACAAATGCATAGAGTCTTGTAGTACCTTAAATAGATTTGTTGTGGTTTAAGCCTTCAAGGAATATAGTGCATTTTAGTTAAGCACAATGCATTATGTTCAGTGACAAAAAATAGGTATATTTACTCATGACTGAAAATGAAATGACAAAAACAAGTGGGTGGCTAATTCCAATATATAGTATTGGAGCAATTTGGTATCCCAGGGATTCCCAATTGGCCTTAATGTTAGTATCCTTTATATGGAAATTTCAGAATTGTGCCAAACTTCATACTATAAGTAATTTGAGTTTCCTTCTTTAGACCTCAGCCAGGGTAACAGATTCTCAACAATAGGTTTTTAAACTGCTATAGTGAATTTTTAAAAAATTACAATTGGTTGTCCTTGGTATATTGCTTGATGTAAGGATTGCAATGTGAATGGTCACAGATTACGTTTTGCTCTCAATAGCATTTGGCTCCACGGTTTTTTTCCCCCCATTCTAGAACACAAGTGCATCTGCTGACCGCAGAAAACCATGAGATGAATTGGGTTGAAACTCAGACTGGTAAACAGCACCATCAATCTCTTAAACTTTATTACTCTTGGCCGTACTGGGGCTTGTCTCCTAGGTCCTATCAGGCCAGGTATGTGGCAGATTCAAGATTGCCAGCTTGCATCGTTGGGGAAGTTGGACTGGAGAAAGTAGAGAATTGTATCTGTGACGCTTTGTAGCAAATGTGGCCCCATAAAATCGAGTAAGTGGGAGAAGAGAACTGCACTGCCTCCTGCCTTCAGCAGTTCCGAGTTTGAACCACCCACTACTATTTTTGGCATGTTGCTGCTTGGCTGTACCCTAAGGGTATGAATTGGATTGTTCAGCCAAGCCTTAATCAGACTGCATTCAAAGAGAGGGTGGAAAGAATGAGAAAATGGGCACTTAAGAGCGTTCTGGCATCTCTGTCAGAGACTGAATGGCAGGTTTGCATCTGCTTGACTAGCTGCTATCAGTGTAACTTCCCTTTTTCTGCACCGGGCGGCTGGGCTGTTTGCTGTCTTGTGAACATTAGCACATGGCTCTGCTGATAAGAATTCCCAGCCCCATTTTCAGTGGGGTTCCCCCCCCCCACACCGCTGAAGGGCGAAACAGGCTTGGAAAAGAAAGACTGCCTCGGAGAGCCCTTGTTGCTTTCACTCCCCATCTCGGCTTGGCAAGCGTACAAACATTCGTAAAGCCCATCCCATCTATTTTCAGCCTTGCCAGGAGGGGAGAAGGAAAAGTTCTGTAAAAGGCCTTCCCTATTTATGGCTCCCTCTCTTGCAGCAAAATGTTACCATCCTTGCACAGCCCCTCCCTTTTCCAGCCAGCTACATTTAAAGAGAAACTTATTTAGAAACCTAATTTCATCCCAGAGTCTCAACAGCACAAACGGTTGGGAATAAACAAGCAATTTTTAGCATCTGTGGGTGGAGCAAATGTTATATTTTGTAAACGAACTCCAGCCTTGGAGTGTTTGCTGTAATTCAAGGGCAAGGCAGGACATTTTGAATGCTTCTGCTTATCTGCAGTCACACTAGAGCTGAGAGCTCCCCCTCGGATTTTGGAGGCTACACTTCTAGGAAGTTCGAGCAGTGGCCTAAGATTACCGTGAGAGATTTGTCTTATGAACCGCTCTGTGATTTCAAAGACGGCCTTGAGCCTTTCCTGTATTCTGTTGATGTTTTCATTTGCTCCCCTGCAGCATCTGCCATTGTGTATTTGTCACTCCCAGTTTCTCTACAGTTGATAATGGTTTCTACCAGGGTTGAAATTCAAAATTTTTCCCTACCGGTTCTGTGGGCGTGGCTTGGTGGGCGTGGCAGGGGAAGGATACTGCAAAATCCCCATTCCCTCCCCACTCCTGGGGGAAGGATATTGCAAAATCCCCATTCCCACCCTACTCTGGGGCCAGCCAGAGATGGTATTTGCCGGTTCTCCGAACTACTCAAAATTTCCGCTACCGGTTCTCCAGAACCTGCTGAATTTCACCCCTGGTTTCTATTGACCTTCTTGATGTAATTCCTTAGAATGTTGGAAGAGTAATCAGTTTGCTGTCTACACATATCTCTCTCTCTCTCTCTCCTTACCGAACAAAAGATGGCGTTTAATTTCGTTGTACGAGTTGCAATGACAATAAAGTAAACTAAACTAAAAATACTTATCCCAGAATTTAAAAGATACAACGAGGCCACATCATTTTCAGTCACTCCATATCCAGGCCTCTCGGCTCTTTACTAGGAAGCTGCAAAGGGGTACAAGTAGGAAGCCATTTGCCACCTCTTGATAAGAGGTCCAAATGCAAAGCTGGGAATGGCAGGTTCAATTATATCTGCAGGAGTTTCTTCATGGTGCTGACACCTACGTTGGAAGATTAAGAAGTATAAATACAGAATTGCTAGCAACACAAAGGAGTGGAGTTTACATGGATTTGACTACTGCTGCTATTCTTTAACCACTTAATGCAAGAGCCCTGGTGCTAGACAGCTTTACAAAAAGAACTGGACATGTTGATAAGTAACTTGATGTCACTCTGCATATCCATTTTTCCTGGATATTTCCATTCTTCCCCATTCAAAAGCAGTATCTCCTGGACTAACAGATCTGGAGTTTCTCCCCATGGTTGCATGTCAGCTTCCCAGGACTGGATACAAACCAAGCACACCATCTTCCTCCTTCCGACAAGGCATAAAACTGGCTGCTGCAGAGCTACTGCTCTACAATAAAAGGGTTAAGGACCACAGCCAGTAGACTGTTCTCTGTACAATTCCGTCATATGGTTTTTTGCAGGTAAAATCCCTTGAGTCAAGCTTGATTCCTGTGACTTCATGGAGAGGCCAGAGGATGGACAAAGCACAGAAGGTGCTTTGAAAGTGATACGATGCACTTGCTACACCTGCCTAGGATTCCTTACTTGTACACATATTTTCCAGGGACTGCAGGCCTGCCATACAAGTCCAGGAACAGGCTTCTTTCATGAGGTACCAACAAGTACAGTGATTGTGCTGATGCTTTCTTCAAAACACTTTTTCTGCTTTAAATCTGACTTGCCCGTGTAATTTTCTTGCCACCAGTATGTAAGCAATATCAAGTATACCAGTATATCAAAAAAGCTTGATATTGCCTTCTACCAGAATTTTTTTTTTCTGCTTGCCAGTTTAGCCTGAATCCTGGCTAACATCCTAGATAAACTGTGTTTAGATCTTTCAGGATCAGTCAAGTTTGGCTTTATGCTGGCACCCAAGACTAATAGCAGTAAATTCCACCAAGAGCAATGGAGCCTGCCTACTTCCTCACCCTCACTTCCTCACCCATCCCCACACTCCCAAATTACATGTGCATATGATTGTTGAGTTAGGAGTGGTGCGGTAGCCTAGAGGTGGAGCTCTCGCCTCACAATCAGGAAGCTGTGAGTTCGATCCTAGGTAGAGGCAGATATTTCTCTCTCTGGGCACACTGAGGATATACAGGTATCTGCTGAACAAAACTCCGCATTGGCAACAGGAAGGGCATCCGGCCATTAAAATACTCTGCTGGCCAGAGTATTCAGTTGCCCAGACTCCACCCCGCAAGGGATTATGGGGTCGTTAAAAGAAGATGATGATGATATGATTGTTGAGTTAATATGAAAATCAATTTCCAACCAACATATCTGATTTCATAGTGCAATACTTTGCACAACTACTCAGAAAAGAAATCCTTCCTCCAAGTTCAACGGGACTTACTCCTTGAGAAGTGCTTATAAAGCAGCAGTGTAAAAGGCCAACTTGCTGCGGGACAATTCCCTGCCGGGACAAGAGTTACACTAATATCAAAGAAATGGTGGAATAGAATCATTTAAAAAGGGATGCAAAAGGAGGGACAAAATGAAATGTGAATAACAAAAATTAAAATAATTTTTAACTTTTAAATAATTAAATTGAATCCTTAAATTGTCCCATGGCGAGTTGTCCCACAGCAACTTGTCCGTGGCGATTTGGCTGCAGCAAGTTGTCCCATTCGGAACAGGTACTCCTCATTCAGTCATTGGACAGAGTTAAATGCAATCATGTTTGAGATGTCTACAGGTTCTTCAATTCTTTACGATATGAATTAACAGTAACTCAGTTTGCATTATTTACTAGCTAGAAGCCTCATTATTTACAAAGCACAAATTCATTTTTGTTCATCTAAATTGCCATAGTATCCCTTCACTGAACCTTTTTTCTATCACTGTAAATAGCAATCAACTAGTAAGTCATACTTCCTCCCAACCTTTTTTTAAAGATAAATTATAATTAAAGGTCTTTTTTTGTGTGTGTTTTGTTTTCTAGAAATATATTTGCCTGGAAAACAATTTTAGACCAATTATCCACATTTAAATCTGTCTGTAGGATTAGCTCACCTTCATTTTGTTCCACAAGAATGTGTGAGAATGACCATAAAGCCAAACAGCTTAATAGAACATGACAATGGGGAGGATTTAAATCTTTCCACCCACCCCTCGCTAACCCTCCTGGGAATTGGTCATTTGTCTGAAAATTATTAGACTTGTAGTCCAGCCTCTTTGCAGGAGGTACCATGTTGGAGAGGGAAACATTAAAAGATCTGGATCTGGAAGAAGGTTAGGAGTACATACAGTTTGTTAGAGAAGCAGTATTAGATTTGGAGAGTGTTTTGTGCTGAATAAATCTAAACAGGCTTTCTGTTTTGAATCTTATTCTGAATTTATTTCATTGGACCCACTGTCTGGAACCCAAAGTAAAAGTGGTTTGCCAGCAGCTGCTTTCCAGCTGAAAAGTAACAATAGAGCTTTGTCTGGAACCTGTCTCTGGGAAGTCCCAGTCTTGGGAAAGGATTACCGTCTGGCATTAGGACTTCTAACATTTGTTGCAAGCACTGTTCCAGGGAATGGGCGTGAAAAAAACAAGTGTTTTCTAACCAGTATGTCTTCCCTTAGATTCTCTCAGCAAAAGTAGGCCAAGTCCATACTGTATGTGACAGCTGTTCCACTCCACTGCCAATTCTTAACAACAATGTCAAAGTCTCACATTCAGTCTCTTCACCAACATTGAGGGGTATGAACCAATCAAATTTAAGCAACATGATCTTCCTTGATTTTCACATAAATGATCTTCAAGTAATTATCCAAAATCCAACCTTATTTTTCCCTTGGTTTTAATTAAAGAACATCAAACGCACATTATCTCAATTTCTTCTTCTGCCTCTCCCTGAGCTGTCTTACTTTTCTTGAAAACAGTTGCCTTGGAGACCCTACAAGGTGGAATGATGGGTGACACAGGGAAGGCTCCAGAGAGGACCAATGAGGGAGGACCTCTCTGCCTTTATACCCTGCAGGGATGAACAACTTTAGATGTGGCATTTGGGGCCTTCAAGGGGAGTGGTTAACAATGTCACTAAAATGATTGGGGTGAAACATTGGGCCAGTTTTGTTAGCATTATTTATGTATTTTATTTATTAATTAGATTTATATGCCACCCATCTTGTCTAAAGGTGACTGTTAAGAGGTGAATTGGGTTCCTTAATGCTTTTGTTCATGCTAGGCATTCTTTTTTGTACCTTAAATCCCAAATAGACCACATTATTCTAATTTTGTGACAGTCTGGGTTTGAAAGAATGTAATGGTTTTACAAAGCTTCTGGAATTCTTTATCCCTTAAAATCCACTGAAAGGAAACAAAAAGTTGATTTCATCTATTTGAGGGGAGGAGTCAATTTGTATCAGAGGTGGTATTCTGCCGGTTTTGTCCGAACCGGTAGCGGAAATCGCGGGAGGCCCCGTCCACCCACCCCGGCTCTTTTTCGTCCTTTTTAGGTATGTTTTTAAGCTAGGGCGCATGCGCGGAACGATCTGTGCATGCGTGAAGGTGGCGCGTGCGCTCACATTTGCGAACCATTAGGGAAGGTAAGTGAATACCACCCCTGATTTGTATCCTATAGATTGCCCATCCTTGTTCTGCTGGATGTGTACAGAAAAAGCTCTTCCTTCTGTTCAAACAATGGCCAATCTGAATCCAATTAATTACAGAATTAATGCTATGTACCATTGAAAAAGAAAACAGTGACTCTCCCTGATTTATAAATGTTTGCACATAATAGTGATTCCACAGCTGCTGCTGAGTAAACATCTCCATGACAAATTGATGTGCTCTAGATATCACTTTGGACAATGTTGGTCATCTGTTAAGAGAAGAAAGAAAGCATGTGTGTAAGCAGAAGCAATAAGAGGTTAAAATGTGAGATTTTGCATTTTTCCATGGAAGAAGCTTTCCTAACTCAAGCCATATGCTGAATGGAGATCTGATTGAAACACTTCCAGCCATCAAACTTAATCCAGAAGAGAATCTGCCTTTGCATATGAAAATTGATCTGACTAGAAATAGCAGCAAAGAAAGCTATCTGAGATCCCTTCAAATGAAAATCAATGACACTTAATAATTAAAGATGGATAGGACATGATTGCAGAAGCACCTGGTTTTTAGATTTTGGACAATATTTATTTATTGCCAATGATCCTGCTGCAGCTGAATAGCAAATACTTTGTATGAAGGAGCTCCAACGATCAGCCTCTAATTAAAGCGTCTAACTGGAGTAGATTGAGATTTTTAAAAAAAGATTGTTTGACTATGGGGATTAGGCAACATAGAACTAGATGGACCTATTGCCTGACAACACTGTATAAACAATTTCATAGCTTTTATAGTAATGCATCGCTTGACATAAGTCAAGCTATACTTGCATTCATATTCATAAGAATGCAGGTTAATAAATGGATGGTTGTTTTTAATCTACTGCACTGCAGTAGAATTAGAATTGTGCTTCATTCTGTACATTTGATATCCCAGACTACTGATGAGCAGAATAGCGGCAGGGGAAAATGTTTGCAAAAGAACAAGTCCTGATTCGCGTGAGAGGCTTAGCCAACGTCTAAATTTGAACATTTTGAGGGCTAGATGCCTCATCATCATTCACATGGTGGCTTGGCCATGGCTGTGCCATTCAGATCAACTACTGTGGATAGCACTTTGGTTACAGTTCCACCTCCAGTTCAGTGCTTTTACTTGCAGTCAGATGGCATTAACAAATATTAAATGATACATATACATTTATAAAAGGACTCATTGTTCATCTACAGGAGGGAGGAAACTGTTCCAACAATACACATTAAGTGGGAGCCTTAATACAAATTAAAAAGAGCCCGTGGCCACTGATGTTATGAAACTACCAACCATCAAAGTAAAATATGAATATAATGCTTAACTGCATAATCTACAGGAAGAGTTTTGTGCATGGAAACCAACTATTAAGTTAGTCCGTTGCAGCAAAAGCAGAAACTGGCAGTGTTCACAGAGAATATTACTAGATTAATGATGAGTATTAATATAATTAATATTAATTTTAAAAGATTAAAAGTAAAAGGACTAGAGGAAACTCTAACCACTCTGAAACTCAACCAACAAAATGAGAAACCCCAAACCTTGCAAACAGAATATGCACAAATTGAACATAAAAATGACCAAACAACTTCTGAAAGTTGTTCCATTAGAGGAAGAAAACAGATGGAAACATGTCACTCATAGAAAAAAACACAAACTTAGTACAAAACCACTGTCCAAACCAACCCACCCAGATGCAACCCCACTGGCTCTAAGCAATCAATACCATGGACTCCCAATAGAAGAAAACATACAGACACATAAAAAAGAAGCACCAGCAAAAATCCTCAACAAAGTAGCACCATCAAATGCCACTGTGATAGAGAAAAAAAAAAACCCCCAAACATCCCCAGGCAAAAAAAGGCGAAGAAAAGAAAAAGG
>QLTV01002693.1:2444184-2470017 GCA_003457575.1 Thermophis baileyi
GCTCATGCCCTTGTCACCCCACGGTTCGATTATTGCAACACGCTCTCCATGGGGCTACCCTTGAAGAGTGTTTGGAGACTACAGTTGGTCCAGAATGCGGCCGCGCAAGCTGTTGTGGGTGCACCTAGGTACACCCATATTGCACCTATACTCCGCGAGTTGCACTGGCTTCCTATTGGTCTCCGGGCACAATTCAAGGTGTTGGTTATTACCTTTAAAGCCCTATATGGCTCAGGACCAGGTCGCTGGTCTTCGAGACCGCCTTCTGCCACATAGCTCCCAGCGACCGGTAAGATCCCACAGGGTTGGGCTCCTCCAGGTCCCGTCAGCTAAACAGTGCCGGTTGGCGGGCCCGCGGGGGAGGGCCTTCTCTGTGGCTGCCCCAGCCCTCTGGAACCAGTTACCTCCTGAGATTTGGACCACCCCCACCCTGCTGGCCTTCCGGAAAGCGATGAAGACCTGGCTCTTCTGGCAGGCTTGGGGCCGTTGATCTCGCCTCTGTAATTGGCGAAACGGTGTGTATGGGTTTTTAACTATTTTTAACTGTTTTTATTATGCTTTCTTTTAATAGTTTTTTATATTGTTGTGAGCCGCCCAGAGTCCCTTGGGAGTTGGGCGGCATACAAATTTAATAAATAAATAAATAAATAAATAAATAAATAAATAAATAAATAAATAAATAAATAAATAAATAAATAAATAAATAAATAATAATAACCATACTCAATGAGTAGTTAATAATAATAATAATAATAATAATAATAATAATAATAATAATAATAATACCTTCGATCTAAGGAAGGAGAGAGCAGCAGAAGCCATTTGCCATTTCCTTCTTCTGAGAAGGGCCAGCCTGAGGTCACCCAGCTGGCTTCGTGCCCAAGACAGAACTGGAACTCACCACCTCTGGATTTCTAATCCAGGGCCTTTAACCACAACACCAAATGGTTCTCTACAGCTTGCATACTAAATAATATTTAACTCCAATATGACCCATTTTAGAATAGAGAATTCAAGGGTAGGACTAGGCAGGTACTAATACCACTCTATAAAGCCTTAGTTAGACCACACCTAGAGTACTGCATCCAGTTTTGGTCACCACACTACAAAAAAGACATTGAGACTCTAGAGAAAGTGCAGAGGAGAGCAACCAGGATGATTAGGGGTCTGCAAACTATAACATACGAAGAGCGGTTGCAAGAACTGGGCATGGATAGTCTAGCGAAGAGAAGGGCCAGGGGAGATGATAGCAGTGTTCCAATATTGGAGGGGCTGCCACGGAGAGGAGGGGGTCAGGCTGTTTTCCAAGGCACCAGAAGGCCAGACAAGGAATAATGGATGAAAACTGACCAAGGAGAGATTCAACCTGGAGATAAGGAGAAACTTTCTGACAGTGAGAGCAATCAACCAGTGGAACAGCTTGCCTTCAGAGGTTGTGAGAGCTCCAACACTTGAGACTTTCAAGAGGAGATTGGACTGCCATTTGTCTGAAATGGTGTAGGGACTCCTGCTTGAGCTGGGGGTTGGACTAGATGACCTACAAGGTCCCTTCCAACTCTATGATGATGATGATGATATTACTAAATAAAACTATCTTCTGAGTTTGTTCAGTACACTGAACTTTAACCCAACCAGATGGACCAAATTTATTCTAGCCTGGAAAAAGAAACAGAAGCATTTTGCAAACATGCAGCCATTCCATTTTTAAAGAACTTGGGCACACATGTTGCACGACTACACTTGTTTTGCTATTATCTGCTTGTGTGAGGATTCTGAAACTTAATACAATTTTCTGGCTTTACACAGGACCATGAATCAAAGTTTTTTGCACGACATGTAGACTAAAAGGTGGCTCACTTGGTCATATAAACACAGCTGGAGTGTTATGGCATTTTCAAGGCTGTCAGAAAGTTATCCCTCCCTGTTGGATCCCCGAAATGGCATCTTTGAACAAATGCTGACCTCGTTTGAGAAAGTCTGGTATTGCATGCAAGAATCCCAGGTCAACCCAGCTGTTCAGGCTGACCCTTAATAATCTTTATGAAGGAAATGTTTAACGGTTAGAAGCTAATGGCACGTAAAAGCTTTGCGCCAATAAAGCAGGAATTTCTTCAAGTACAGTTACTATCCTCTGGCATGATTCTAATCCTACCCTTTTTTAAAACAATGGAAATAGCCAAGGTTCAGTAGTAAAAGGGGATTTGATTGAGTCATAGGTGTCAACTTGGCAGGGCTGAGTAGAGTCAGGTAACAGATGTCCCTCAAACCCTAACAGGTAAAAATACAAAATAAAAGTGTTAGTACTTTTTAGTGCTGCATAGTGAGCTGAAGGACCCAGTATCTGTATGAAAGCCAGGGTGTTTCACCCATACTGAATGGCTTTGTTGAATTGCTGATCTGTGCATGAATGTGTTGGACATATCTATCTCCTGCAAGACTTCATTGCATCTATGCCCAAGAGCTGTGACAAGCTATGTCTAAGCCTGATTTGCACTGTGCTTCACCACATAAAAGTTCATTCTACAAAGGGATGAAAATGACATTTCTGATATACTTTTTTCAGGTTTGCCAATTCTGGCACGAGTGTCTTAGATGTTTCCTTCTTCTCCACTGAAAAGTCAACTATATCCTGAAGACCTGAATGGTTTCCATTCTTCTTTTTGGCAATGTCCATTAGCATGCTACCATGAAACTGCATTTGAGAAGCATCCCGGATCAGTTCTGTAAAGCAGCAATGTATGCACTATCATCCTCTTCTATGACAAACTTTTCATCTTGAGGAATATCAAGGAGCGTTCCTGCTCCTAGGAAGACTTGGACTCTCTAACTGTCATTATTCTGTAGTAATGTGGTCTCTCCCCAGAGTGATTCAGAATTGTTCTGTAGCTGCTTTGTATTCTTTCGGCAGAAACGAAAATAAGTTCTGCTTATAATACTCTATGTTAATGTTTGGTATAGCTGTGTTTAGGGAGTCTAACAAGACAACAGAAGCAGCATCAATTGCAGCGTGAAGCAGGTAGTTCGAAGTCACTGACTGTACAGAATTAGCAATAGCAATAGCACTTAGACTTATATACCACTTTATAGTGCTTTTACAGCCCCCTCTAAGCGGTTTTACAGAGTTAGCATATTGCCCCCAACAATTTTGGGTCCTCATTATACCTACCTTGGAAGGATGGAAGGCTGAGTCAACCTTGTTGCGTAAAGCTATCACTGGGGAAAAGCTCAGCAGCTTTGAATCCTTTATGGCCAGTGGATGTTATTCCACCAGAATTCTTTGTCAATAACTGCTTCAATGAAAATAACATCTTCGTATGTTAGAGTGTCTCTCCTAGTGGGGAGGAGGAGGAGGTGGCTGCTGTACATATTTCAAATTTTATACCGACTTATATAAGTTATAGTTCATGCATGCTTGTGTAGATTTATTTATTCATTATTTATATAATTTAAATAGCTGCCCATGTCACACAAGTGTCTGTGCACAGCTTACAAGATTAAAACAAGCTATTGTTGATTCAATTCACCACCAACAGCTGAGTTCATCCACCCCCTGACACAAATGCCTAGGAGAACAGCTACTGAGAAGACGAGATCCAACAAGATGGCATTTGTACAAAGCTACAATTTAAAGTGCTGTTTTTAATCTATAGGGTTTGTATAACATACAGACCGTCCATTTCTCTGATTGTTTCTATCTGATATGAACTCGATAGATTGGTCATGCTTCAGGTCCCATCCTTAATATTGTGTCATCTGATGGCACCCTACTTTGCCATAGGGCCTGTCCACTGGAAATCTAAATTGCCCTGACCTTCTCTTTTCTTAAAACAAGCTTTTCTCTCCTCCATTAAATCCATTTAAGGTTTCTATATCCAGAACATATATTCTTTGCACTCCCCCCCCCAAATATTTCAATATACTAGATAACTATATCAAATATATTTATTTCTGATGACATTTATTTAGTAAGACTGCGCTAAAATTTCTCCCCATCTAATTTCAAAACTTGGGCGGGGGGGGTCTTCTGGGTGAGGTCTATGGCAGCAATGTCGCCAAAGGAGCACAGATGGCATTGTGACTGTGGCCAGCAGTGTCTCTCTATAACAGAACAGAATAACAGAATTGGAAGGGACCTTGGAGGTCTTCTAGTCCAACCCCCTGCCTAGGCAGGAAACCCTACACCACTTCAGACAAATGGTTATCCAATATCTTCTTAAAAGGGGGAGAAAAGTCCCGATACGTGACGTGACGATGGGAGTTTGACAGCCCTCTAGATCAGGGGTGTCAAACTCGTGGCCTGCGGGCCGGATGCATCAGGCACTGGCCACACCCACGCCCAGTTTAGTGAAGGGGGGAAAAGTCCCAATACGTCACGTGACGATGCCGTGATGACGCGAGGTTGACAGCCCTCCTCTAAATAAAGGAGAGACTGAGAGATCACCTACCTGCATGCTGGACAGCTGCTCCTCATGAGGAGGCTGCAAGAATTGAAGTGTTGCGGTCTTCTCCTTGAGTAGAGCAGCTGGGGGATGAGGGAGAGACAGCATGCTTGCACCTGAGCACAACCTTTTAAGAACATTAAGTTTGTTCAAACCCTCACTCTCATGCTATAAATCACTTTTGGATATAACCAATGTACAGTTAAGGAGATATTTGGGACAGTGGAACAAAGAAAATCACTACTTAGTGAATCAGCCTTCTTTCCAAATTAGAGAAAGAAAAGAGGAAAATAAAATGTTTAAATATTAACAATTAATAGCAAAAAGCTGTTATGGGATTTTAACTTAAGAAAGTTATAAATGAACAATATACTTTTGAAAGATTAATATTTTCGCAAAAGTGCTTCTGATGCTATTTGGAATTAATTAGACAAATACACTAGACCTCGGGGGGGGGGGGGGAGTGTTCATTGTTCAACCTCAAAGGCAAAAGACAAATGATGCATTTTACAAAATAAGAAGATAGTTAGAATGGAGGATAGAATATATAATTAAAATTACAGAGACAGATGGAGCTAAAGCCTTAAGGATACAGAAGAGGCAAAAGGGGGACAGGGGATGGGGGAAGCCCACCCTTTACTTTTACCTTTGACTCACTTTCACTGTTGGGTGACAATTATAAGAAAAAGGACTACCAGAAAAGCTTCAAAGCTTGGGGAGGGGAGGATTGTTAGAGCCACTGACAGAAAAGCAGATTACTCCAGAAAAAGTATTTGAAGAGATGAGGAAAATGGTATCTGAATCTGCCAAGTCTGTTAAAAGTGATCTGGCTGATTTGTTTAAATTTGAAATGGAAGAACAAGAAGTGAAAAGTATATGACAAAATGGGCTAAGAACTATATACTGAGGGAATAATAGGAAAACATCTGGACTGAACAGTCGGAAATTTACATTGTTGTAATTTAAAAGAGAATTTTTATAAAATGATGGACCATTACTACTTGAGTCCAAATCTATGTTGGAAATGTGGAAAAAATAAAGTCATTTTATCATATCTGGCAGACTTGTAAAAAAGCCAGAACATTCTGAGTACAAATAAAAGATAAAGTCATGTCTGCCTCTGGTGTGTGTGTGTGTGTGTGTGTGTGTGTGTGTGTTTTCATCTCCGTTTCGTAGTCAAGGGAGCCAGCATTGTCTGAAGACATTTTCATGGTCATGTGGACAGCATGACTATATGCCAAGGTGTACGGAATGCTGTTACTTTCCCACTGAAGTGGTACCTATTTAACTACTTGCATTTGCCTGCTTTTGAATTGCTGTAAGCCGCCCAGAGTCCCTCGGGAGTTGGGCGGCATAGAAATCTATCTATAAATAAATAAATAAATAAATAGATGGGCAGGAGTTGGGGCAAACAACGGGAGCTCACCCCGTAGTGCAGCTCCCGTTGGTCTCGAATCCAGGCTGTCAGCTTTCCAGCTGACAAGCTCAGCGTCTTTAACCCCTGAGACATTACAATAATAAAAATGTTTTTAAAAACTAATATTTATCTAAAAACAGAGCTGTTCTTGCTAAAGGATTAACTACAACTAGGAACTAAAGGACAAACAATTAGAAAACACTTATGGACAATTGTTTTTTTATATGGTAACTGCTGCCAGGTTGCTTATATGCACGAAGATGGAAAACCTCTGAAATACCTACCCTGAAGGAATGATTGGCGAAGATGACAGAATTTGCAGAGATTGCAAAATTGACTTGTTTAATTAGAGAAAAGACAATTAACTGTCTTAAGATTGGCAATGGCATTTTAACCTAGAAGGCTGAATGTTTATCAAAAACTACATCTGCCAAAAGCATATATTCAGTCTTGAATAAACTTCAAGCACACTTTGTTAGGAACACAAAGGCCTATACTGCTGCCAGTGCCTTTAATTCATACTTGTGATATAACTGTTTATTCCTGCAAATAATAACAAATAATTATTACTTACTGAGCTGGAAAAGGCTATTAACTACATTTATTAGTTACTGGAAACCTTTTATGGACTTTTTGCTAAAAATGGGAAAAACGTATTTGTGATTTACAGTCATGTGAAAAAGAAAGTATACCCTCTTCGAGTTATATGGTTTTATGCATCAGGATATAGTAAAAATCATCTGGTCCTTAGCAGTTTTTAGAGGTAGGTAAATACAATCTCAGATGAACAATACATGACATATTTCACCATGTCATCATTTATTTTTCAAAATAAAAGCCAAAATGAAGAAGCTATGTGTGAAAAACTAAGAACACCTTATGGTTCAATAGCTCGTAGAACCACCTTAGTATCAATAATTGGAAGTAATCATTTTCTATACTCTCATATCATTGTGGAGGAATTTTGGCCGTCTTCTTTACAACATTGCTTCAGGTCATTGAGGTTTGTGGGTATTTGTTCATGCACAGCTTTCTTGAGGTCCTGCCACAGCATTTCAATTGGGTTGAGGTCTGGACTTTGACTGGGCCATTGCAACACCTTGATTCTTTTCTTTTTCAGCTATTCTGTTATAGATTTGCTGGTGCGCTTGGGTTCATTGTCCTTGTTGCATGACCCAATTCAACCAAGCTTTAGCTGTTGGACAGATGGCTTCATATTTGACTCTAGAATACTTTAGAGCAGCGGTTCTCAACCTGTGGGTCGCGACCCCTTTGGGGGTCGAACGACCATTTCACAGGGGTCGCCGCGCGCGTTAGCCCGCCATTTTGGTGCCACCGTCACTGCAGGAGTGAAAAGGTCCCGGTTCGGCCGTGCCTGCGGGTCGCCGGACAGCTGGTAGCCTGGACGCCGCCATTTGGGTTCTTCTACCCTCTGCGCATGCGCAGAATGCTTTGCGCATGCGCAGAGGGTAAAAGAACCCAAATAGTGGCATCCGGGTGGGTGGGCGGCGCCTCGCGCTACCTTGGTGACCGGCTCTACGGTGACCGACAGGTACGAGCGAACCAGGAGCATTTCATCCCTGCTCATTCCCCAGGTGTGCCTTGTGAAGATGGGTGGGGCACTCTTCTCCCGCGTAGCCTGCTCAGTCTNACGACCATTTCACAGGGGTCGCCGCGTGCGTTAGCCCGCCATTTTGGTGCCACTGTCACTGCAGGAGTGAAAAGGTCCCGGTTCGGCCGTGCCTGCGGGTCACCGGACAGCTGGTAGCCTGGACGCCGCCATTTGGGTTCTTCTACCCTCTGCGCATGCGCAGAATGCTTTGCGCATGCGCAGAGGGTAAAAGAACCCAAATGGCGACGTCCGGGCGAAGTCTCCCGCTTCCGATGCTTTCAGCTGTCCGGCGACCGGCAGGCAAGCCCGAACCAGGAGCATTTCGCCCCTGGTGCCACGCCCCCTTTGTCAACTCATCCCGCGCGGGGAGGGGGTCGCGGCGGCGGCGGGGTCGCGGGGGGGTCGCGGCATTAGAAAGGTTGAGAACCACTGCTTTAGAGTCTACCATGATCTCTGTATACCAATGTTTGCAAATGCCCAGGTCCTGTGGCTGCAAAACAAGCCCAGTTCTTTACCCCTCCACCACCATTCTTGACAGTTGGCATGTTTGTGTTGGTATGTTGTTTGGTTTTCGCCAAACGTGGCACTGTGCATTATGGCCAAACATCTCCACTTTGGTTTTGTCTGTCCAAAGGACAGTATTTCCGAAGTCTTGGTGCAACTTTGCAAATCTAAGCCATGCTGCAATGTTCTTTTTAGAGAGAAGATGCTTTCTTCTGGCAACCCTTCCAAACAAACCATACTTGTTCAGTCTTCTTCTAATTGTACTGTTAGGAACTTCAACATTTAACAAGCTAAGCTACATAGCCTCATTCTACATATGGAAGCAGTAAGGGAGTACTTACTTTTTCACACATGGCTTCTCAATTTTGGCTTTCTTTTTGCAAAATAAATGACAATATGGTGTGATCTGCCATGTGGTGGTGTTCATCTGAGGTTGTATTTACCTACTTTTAAGAATTGCTAAGATGATTTTTACTATGTCCTGATATGTAAAAACAATAGAACTCAAAGAGAGTGTACCTACTTTTTCACATGATGTATGGCTTTGATGATTAAATAGCATAGATTATAAAAAGTTATGATATATCCTTAGAGAAGATAAAATTTGAATGCATTTATAACTGCTATAAAGATCTGAAGTCATATTTCTTTATATTTTGTCTTTTTTTCTATTTCTCTCATTTCTTTATTCTTTTCTCGGCACTTGTCTTTTTAAATGTTTTTATTCTGTAATTTTTTTAAAAATAAAAATTAATTCAAGGTCAGGTCAGAAATGAGAATGTGCAACCCGAGATCCAAAACCAAAATGGTACTGTGCAGTGGGCATGGGTGCACATCCTGCATCTGTCCACACTCTTAAAGAACTGGGCCTTTTTCTGGGTTCACTCAGGAGCCATGCAAGGAGATAGAGGCAATATGCTTACACACGCTTCAAAGTACTTGGTGTAACCTATTGGTGCTTTCTTAATTCAAATATATACTTTCCTGGGGATCAGGCAGCAACCTGGGAGCCTAGAGGAAGAGGCAGCTTTTGTTAAGGAGGTGAAGACAGAGGCAGCACCTGTGCCCATACCTTTTCCTTTCTGAATTCAAAGCGCTATACAAGTATAAACAGAACTGTTCAATAAATAAATGGTAATTAAAGCTTGTATGTTTAAAATTGCATTCAATGTTTTGTTTTTGAAATTGTTCTAGAATCCATTTAAAAAACTTTATTCTGGTAACTAGATTTTGAGCTGCACATTTTTATTAAACAGCTTTGAAGAAGAACCGTTTCTAATTATGTTCTCTAAGGGACCATATGTAGTGAGCACCCTTTCAGCAATTTTGTTACACAGAGCTATTGCTGGGGTGTAGAAGTCACTCTGTCAGAAAGTACTAAAGAAAAGTACATTCTGAACCACAGAAAGAGCTTCCTCAGATTTCTTAGGGTGTTTGTCATCATCTCAGGCAGCAATTCCAAACCTTTTTCGATCCACTTTCTGCTGAGCAATACAATACGTTCATTTTAACATGGTAGCTGGTGTGTATCCCTGACATGGTTATGTTTATTACGCCTGATAACATGGAAATAGCCAGACAAAGACAAAAGCCACTCAATAAATGTCCACATTTTATTTATATACACGTAGAACTTTATACACAACAGGAGAGCTAAAGGTGCAGTGAATGGAGTAAGATACTGTTATTTCTCATGCCCAAAAGCACTGAAATAGACTATGGAAAATATACTAGAAATCTGTAATATGATGCAGCCTCCCTCCCAAGCAAGTTGAAAGGGTGCTTGGTGGGAGCCACTCCCTAGGGTGCAGTTCTGCTCCTTGCTCTCACAGTAGGTAACATTTCCTCCCTTTCAAAGCAGTTCTCATAGAGACCATTCTGCACCTACACTTTTCAAAGTATAAAAAACAATAGTTTGCTCCTGAGATAAGCATGCAGTAATAGTACAAATACAACCAAAGCCGGAACCTGATGAATGACTCTTTCCAGACTTACTGTAAAACAAGGAAAATACATAAGCCTAGAGCCTTTCTCCCCCTCCCTTCAATCAGAAAGTTAAAAAAAAACAAAAAACCCAAAACAAAACCCTGAAAGCAACAAAGCTTGCCTCTCTTTTTAAGCTGAAAAGGTTAACTGTCTGTTGAGACCCTTTTCCAGCAAGCAATAAAGCAGGGTCCTTTGCACTGGCAACTCACGCCCACAGATTGTACCTCTGTGTTATATCCCCAAAGCCGCAGAATATGTTGCATTGTCAGGTGTGCTCCACGGTCTTGCAGCAAGCTGCTGGTGTAGCTCCCGCACTAGATCTTAGCTAGCTAGCTAAAGTGCCTTCCCCAAGTGGGAGCTTCTTTTTGGCCTCTTTTAAAGCACACCAACAAGTTCAATCTGTGAGCAGCAGGTAGGCAACTGGACTCGGATTCAGTTTGTGATTTGGTCCTCTGTGGAAGGATAGGATGCCCAATGATACGTAGCTGCAGAAAGGATAAGGCTACAGAAATCGAAAGTAGCATTCAGTCTCTACCAGATTTTAGTGGGAAACTTGGAAACGTTTTCTTCTTTCAACTTTCTTAAGGTGCAAAAACAGATATGGTTTTAAGAGTGTCGAATTCTAATGCAACATGTTCTCCTTGACACAGAGATCTTCTTTGGAATCACAGACTGAAGATTCTTCAAAATCAACTCTCTGGTTACTCAAATGGAAATATCTGAACAAATCTTTCAAAAAGACCATGCAGCAGTTCCAGGCTACAAAAGGTGCCAGTAAAGAGCACCTGTTCTAACTGAAAGAGCACAATCTAACTTAACTGAACAAGATCAAAAATTGATAAAAAGCACAGTGAGTAGTAACCTTAGCTGAGGAAAGAAAGAGACACTTCCATGGCAATAACTGCCATCCGTATAAAATAAATTGAATGGTGGACTCTCGTTTGGCCTTTATTAGTAAGATAAGAGAACCGTGCCTATGTATGCTAACAGTGCCTATGTATTGCTAGAGAGAGAGAGCTGGCTATGTATTCCGGAAGGCTGAAAAGCTGATTCATCATCTATATGAAGGCAACTACACAGTACGTGCAAAATCCTGCTATAAAAGCCATCACTATTGGACATAAGTATCAGCAAACCGTAAAGGGCAATAAACAGGCTCTGCTGTTCCAGAAGGAACAGACTGAAAAGTTTATTTACAAGAGTCCTCAAAAGAGGACTTGAATGTATATAATGCATGCAGAATGGCTTTATTGAATACAGCTCTCCTGATCAGCATCCCCTTTATCAAGTAGGTTTAAACTCTCACATGGACCCTCTGAGCATTTTAATACTGGATTGAGTAGACTCCTGTTTTCTGAAGAGTTAGAAAATACAAGGGAAATATCAATATCCCAGGCTTAACCGCAGGAAGAAAAGGACAAGTTGCTTTACATCAACTTTAAAGCCAACTAAATGTCACACTGAGAGTTTTTTATTTCTGCAAATTATCTCAGATATCTACACAACACCTGCAATAGAGCTTTCCAGTTCAGTGACAACACCCCTAAATAGCATGAAAATCCTGATTACTATTTTGTGTTATTCTATTTTCCGTCATTAGGTAGAACCTACAGAGAAGTGGCAGATTACCCTCAATATGGTCAATGGCCTCTGTGGTTTAAAAAAAAAAAAAAAAAAAAAGCTAGGCTGCAACTCTGAATGTTGCATTTTGCTTTACTGATTATATAAGCCTATTATTAACACTACAGAACAAAACGGAAGATGAACTCATGCTGTAGAAAAAACATAAGACAAAAACTTTGTTTTTATTGAATCCCATTTGTTTTAAGGAAGGAAGGGACCATGGATGTCCATTCAAGCATCTCTGGTCTACTCACCATGGGACATATTCTTTCTTGGACAAAGTTCCACAGCTGTTATGTAAAACAGCACCAACGGGAACATCTACTTGGCAGTTACGTGTAAGAGATCCATAAACCATTTAACAGTATAGCCCCAGAAGGGTTTGCGAGAGACCCAGTATATTCCTTTCATTCGAAATGTGCCCTTTTGAACTAACTACTACATTCCTCAAGGCATATGGAGGAAAGTTGATGAAGGCAAATATTTAATTTTCTACCTTTGGATTTCTTTGTATATCTTTTGGTGCCTTTTAGAAGGCCCTATCACTCTACAGACATTATTTCAATTCAAAGCAAATGCCAGGCTGCAGAAGATGGGTTTGTCAAATGCCAAAAGAGGTGCCTTAAATCTAATTTGTATGATGAAGTCTATTTGAATTCACCTGTTCTGACAATCTGGATCTTTTCCTAATAATTCCTACAAATGTTTCCTTACTGTTTTGCCAGTGCTCTCCCAGCTATTTCAGTGCTGATAAACTTCCCAGAAGCATATGTATGCACTCATACATAAGCTCTGCAAAAGACAAATTAAGGGCATGTGTTTAATAAGCACTCAAGCTGATAAACTAACCCCATCTGTAATTTCTGAGATTGGTTGCTTTAACAGTAAAAAATCTTCAAATATACAAGGTACTCACCAAAAACAGTAACTGTCCTTTTGCTTATCTTGAAATTAAAGATTTGAATCTGGAAAGCTTATTGCTGTAGAACAAAACTGTGCTTTGCAGTTACACTGTTTGAAAGCAAACCACAATGCTAAAATACTGACAAAAACATATTCCTACTATTTTTTACTTCTGTATTAAGCAAAAAGAATTATTAGTCTTATGAAAACCTGGAACAGGAAAGGGAAAAAAGCTATTTACAAGCTCTAGAACTTGCAGTGTAAAAATCTGAATGGTTCAAAAGTATTTTATACATATTTGTTTTAAAACGAGGCAATCATTAGACAGGAAGTACTCTGCAGAGTGGCTTTCTAGATCGATTTTTGTTGATAATAGCCTGAAGGGATAAAAATTCCCTTCTACCATTCAAACTTTTACAGGTGTTTTAAAGGTACCGTTTAGTTAAAATAGAACACAGATATGATGCGACAATCTCAAAATGTCAAGAATTAACTCACAGAATACTTTTTTTTTTAAGATCCAGGAATCTAGAATAATGCTGGAAGAATTTCATTACTTTCTTCCTAGCATAAATATATTTGCCTTGTGAAAAAGCAAGACCTAAGATTAGTACTGAATTGGTCAATGCACCAAGATGACTCTCTCACCTGCCTTTCAAATGGCCTCAGCAAGATTTGCTTCTGCAGGTCCATATTGGCACTATAAAAAGTTCAACCAGAAGTTCTTTGATGAAAAAAAAACCCCAAAAATGCTTGCAGGTATATCTATAAAGGCCATAAACATCCAAAGGGAGGCACAGATTCTACACGAGGAGTTTTAGCCCAATACTAGTTCTTCTTAAGAACATCCACAATAGAGTTGTGAGATAACTGTCCTCAATATTAATGACATGACATCAGTTCCCCATGGTAGCAAATCCCTTCCCACAAAGTGCATTTTCCAAGAGGTCTAGTAGTGCATTTATCTCTGCTAGGCCTAGCCTTAACCACAGCAACCATTCTCTATGGTCCATAAAACACTTCTTGGTGCTGTTTTTGCTTGCAAGAGCTGCAAATTTTCTATTGTGACTTTCCATTCAGAATGCTGTCAAGTTTAACTTTACAAATTATTGGCATGTCACCCCATGTGACAGAACCCCAAAATGTCGTTTAGTTGCATTCAACTATTTACTAACTGTAGGAATAAGGCCAGCAAACACCAGCTCCCTGAGGTGAAGACAAGCACAGGTGGTAGTACTCTTTACCAGAAGGCCATCATTCAAAGCCAAACAGGTTCTTCCATCCACAATGGGAACAAGTTTCCAAAACAAAAAGGTCAACTTCTCATCAACTGCCTCTTGAGTGCTTCACTACTGTGGATGGAAGCTGTGTGGAAAGTATCATTTTGGCAGGGAAGGCTGTTGAAAAGAAAGGAAAGGGAAAGGGAAAGGGAAAGGGAAGGACCATTCAGCATCACAGGATTTAGGTATGATTGAGGCTGGAGAAGAGGCTACTGGGTCTACCAGAGGAAAGAATTCATACCTGATAAAACATCATTAATCCCAGAAAGTATTTTAAGTATTTTTAGCCACCTTAGTGTCCTGTGAAGACAGACATCAAGACCACTGTTGTGGACATCTGATTAGGTACTCCTGGAATTAATCATTTCAGGCAACTGCAGGAAATTGGGGAGTTATGGAAGCTTCATCAAAATGATGCAAAGCAAAATCATTAAAGCACTGCACTGGTTTCCCTTTGGTCATTTATTTCCCCAGTTGGGATGATCTGATAATGACCAGGTTGGAGAAGATAAATGAAATATTATATGTTCCCTCTAGAAGAGTATTTCACATCTGCTCAGGGGCAAAAACAACAGAGTAGGGCCTGTGTAAATCATGTGCATTGATCAGCCCCCAAAGCTTGAATGTGAATGCCCATTTTGAACAAAAAAAGAGAAGTTCAAACCATTGTGCCTCACTGGAAAGTTGAAAGGAAGTGGAATATTGGAATCCCAACATCTACACCCACTCATTTTTTCTGGGGAGGGGGAGGGGGGCAGTTTCCACATTTCCGAAAGACGGCTATACACAAGGGCTATACACAACAAACAGCAAGCCCCAGACAAAATGCCCAATGTTGGGGCCATGAATTGATTTCTCCCACAAGGAGTTCAGGCTGGATAGTGAAAACCGAAAACCATTTTGCCAGGATCATCCAGGATATCAAGTCCTTTGTCAAATACATTGAAACAAATTGTATTTTCAAAGCAGAAGAGTCCACTTTCTCTGTACCAATAGTGGTCCTCCTGTCTCTTCCTATTCTTGGGAGAGAAAATTGAAGAGTCCAGCCCAAGGCTACTGATTCTCATCCCTCATCTGTCCTATTATGTTGATAAGGCTCTCTAGTCCAAACACATATCCCATATCAGGGCCATCATGTACAGTGGGATCATCCCGAAAGCCTTTGAATGTGCTGTGTGCGAAGTCAATCATACGTACATCCACCTTGGGCTGGAAGGAGACGGATTCTGTGCTGCCGACATCTTGTAATTTGTCAGCGAGGGAGAGGTCCACTTGTTTTAGGCGCATCTCTGCTTTGCGTTCCAGGTATGTCTCACATCGGGTATCCTTCCCATCATAAATAATGAGCAAGGAGCTGGAATAGAACCGATAAGAGGCCTGCCTCTCCAATACAGCCTTTAGACTCTGCAATTTGCTGAGGATGGGATCAAAAAGGTCCTTTCGTAGCTCTATGCCATTGTGCAGGTACTGGCAAAGGGCACTGCGAAAACCCTCAATGGAAAGACCTCTGCCATAATATTTGTTCCTGCACAAATAGTGACCTGTATTCAACTGATAGACCTACAACACAAGGAGAAAGCATGCATTAGTTTAGAAACATAGTCACATTTTAGGACGGTTACTGATCCATTATTATATTCTAGCCCCTGTCAAGGAAATGTTTGTATTTTGAGATGGCAGCATTCATAAGGACTGGCAAGAGGAAACAAGCATTGGATCAATCCTTCAAAATATAGTTTATACCAATAAGAAAAAAAAAGGAAGTGCCCTATTCTGCCAATTTAAATTATTACTAAGGGCATTCCTCTCCATTAGACTAAGTAGCCCAAAAAGTGCAGAGCACTAAATCAAACACAATATACCTCAACATTATTTCCAGGCAGATTGCTTTGTCTCCTCTACATAATGCTAGCAGTTATTGGATAAGGGTAGAAGCTTTAGTGTTTCCACAGAGAACAAAACCTCTTCAATCTCTTTCTTGAAATTAGTAAAAACCCTGCTAGAATTTTTTTTTAAAGCCTAAGGAGAAAACTGCTGACAGAGTAGATAAATGCTTTTCAAACTAATTGCCCTGGGCGTTCTCATTCCTAAGTAAAACATCCCACAAAAGCCATTAATCAAAAGTTACAGAAGGAACAATTTCTTTTAAAGTCAGGCCATTCACATCAGCTTGGAAATTCAGAGTATGTGTCAGGGTTCCAGGAGGCCTGACAGTATGGCTGTAAAATCAATAAAAAGTTTTACAACAAAGATATTATCCCACCTTGTCACCATCCAGCAGAGGGCACCAGCAGGTAAGGCATAAAAAATACCTGGCTAAAAAAATGTCTCAAATCCTCTAAACCAGAGATCAATATGAGGTAGTGCTCTGACCAACCTACATTCCCTGTGCTTTGAATGAACAGGCTTAGAAAAGGAGGTTAGATCCATGTTACATCTTTTCATTCTGAGAGGCAAAACGGAATGCAATTTCCTGATGTCCAACCCTACTAGCCCAGTATAGTAAGGATTGTCTTATAATCTCAGGCCAGGCCTGTTATTCCAGAAAGCCCCATTACTTTTGTGGGAGTCAGTTGGAGAGCCTCTGCTGCTCAGAATTCAAGAGGACTGAACTCATTTAGCTAAGGAAGTTCACAAACACTGCATTATTCTGCAATTCCTCTATCCCAGTGGTCCCCAATCCTTTTTGCAGCAAGGATTGGCGGTGCCGAAGGCAGTGCACGGCAGCAATGGGAGGGAAGGGATGCATTCATACTCTCAACCTAATCCCACACATGTGCAAATGAAGCTTCCCACGCGTGTCTGCTTCTTGCGCAGCCCGATTCCCAGCAGGCTGCAGGCTGGTATCAGTTTGTGGTCTGGGGGCTGAGGAACCTTGTTCTACCCCACTTAAAAATATAGTTCTATATTTATTTGGAAAAAATCATATCATGCCTTATGGATATATTCCATGACTATTCACATAGCAATAGCAATACCACTAAGACTTATATATCGCTTCATAGTACTTTACAGCACTCCCTAAGCAATTAATATAGTCAACATATGGCCCTCCAACAATCTGGGTCTTCATTTTACCAACCTCGGAAGAATGGAAGGCTGAGTCAATCTTGAGCTGGTCAGGATTGAACTCCTGGCAGTTGGCAGAATTAGCCTGCAATACTGCATTTTAACCATTGTGCCACCACGGCTCCTAGCTCGCCTAGGATTTGTCATTCTTTTCCTCCACTGAGATCTGAACACTGTTCAGTGGTTTCAAGCGTTCCTTCTTTAGGTTTGCCCTTTACCTCACAGAGAGCTGAAAGGCTGAACTTGGATGAAAAGAGCTTGAAGTTTTTGGGGTTTTTTGCAATATTTGCTCATATGCTTTCAAACGTCTAAAAATATGTGATTGGTTTAGGGAGAAATAATGTGATATGTATTCTGTTAATACAATCGTGTTTTTTTAATCCTCTCCTTCCCACGCATGCCCTGTTTCCCAAATCTGTTCTGGCTGGACCATTTTTCAAAAGTGGGGAAGGAAGAGATTCCAGGTTTCTGCAGAAGTTGGCAAAATATCCCATGCTCCATACACAGGAAGAGGCCAGCAGCCACATTTTGCATGCGGTTAGTACAGTACCTGCATTCCACAAACTCGGACTCCTAGTGTAGCTGAGGTGCTCTGTGCACACTTCTTCATCTGCCGAGCCGCCTTCTCCTCAGAGGCATCATCCCCATGTTGTCTGGTCCCCATTTTCAAGTCAAGCACACAGGGAAATTTGAAATGATGCACCACATTCTCCAGCAAAAGAAATTCTGAGATGCTGGTCAAGGAGAATTTATCTCTCTGTTGGTTTCTACTGAAACACTAGGGCTTCTCTCTTGCTTTCTAGAGAACATCTTATCACTGAGCATATGTTCAGACAGACCAAAGAATTCAAAGGAGGAACAGGGTACTTGTATGTACAACTTGCCACCAAGAGATAGGAAGAACGTTAATTTTCCCTGTCAGAACTAATATTTGAGTATTCATGACTGAGTACTGAAAATGGCCAGTACTGGAAATGGCCAGAAGAAAACAATGTCACAGGGAACATATTTGCACTATTATAGTCAATACCCATGGTATGAAGAACAAAAGCAGACACCCTTGTTAAGAATCCACACAGATATTGTATAAAAGTGATCATGTTGTAAAACACTATAATATGGCAGATTTTGCCATTTGGAGGATACTGTAGAGCTTTCGTTCCTTAGACTCCGAGCGCATGAGACTCAGTTGTTGCTTGTGGCAACGCAAACTCCAGGGATTAAAGCTGATCTTCTCAGAACTAACACTACTATTTCCATCTAGCATCTGAAATGGAACATCTGAATGGAAGCTCTTGAGGCTCTTTGTGTCCTGGATGCTGTTGGTACAACATAATATGACATGACATTAAAAAGCTCTGCAATCATTTATAAGAATTGTTACAGCACAGAATAACATTTGGGTTGCTAAGCTTCTTTTTTTTCTACATAATTCTCTGCCATACCATCAACATATTGGCCAAACATTATATTCTTTTTGTGTAAGTACATTACATGCCCAATATAAGCCCTATCCCCAAAATAAGCCCTACTTAAGACCCTGCCCACTCTGGGGTGCATGGGGTGGGGCAAGGCGCACTGGTAAAAATTAAGCTAGGGTTGGGATGGGGGGGGTGGAGCTGCCCTACTTACCAGGCCTTGCACACCCCGACACCTGCCTCACCTTGCAGGCCCACTTCTTCTGTGGATGCTTGCCGCTGCTCGCGCACTTTTTGCTGTCAAAGGCCTTCCAGAAAGGCCTCTGCAGTCGAGAAACGGGCTCCATATTGACGCGCGCAGTGCTTCCCCGGCCTCATTTCGCCATCAGAGGCCTTCTGATAAGGCCTCTGCAGCCGAGAAACAACGTCCAGATTGACGCGTGCGTCGCCCTCGACCTCCGTTTCGCCATCAGAGGCCCTTCCGGAAAGGCCTCTGCAGCCGATAACAGAGCTCCGGATCGATTCTGAGCTCTGTTATCTGCTGCAGAGAGCTTTCTGGAAGGCCTCTGACAGCAAAACAAAAGCCAGGGGGCACCGCACGCGTCAATTGAGCCCATTTCTCAGCTGCAGAGGCCTTCCTGGATGGCGAAACAGAGGGCAGGGGCGACGCACGCAAGTGGCAGCAAGTAGCCGCAGAAGTGGGCCGGCAGCGGGCTCCTGTTGGGTGGGCCAGTCGGTGCTGCGGAGGCGAGGTGAGTCAGTAATTAGACATCCCCCCCAAAATAAGACCTGGTGCCTTTTTTGGTGCAAAAAAATATAAGACTGGGTCATATTTTTGGGGAAACACGTTATTAAGGTGTTTGGAGGTACCTGCCAGAAAGCCAGTGCCAATCTCTTATCATGGATCTTTGATATTTAAAATAAATCCAAGAGGGTGCTTAAGGAAAGGAATTTCTTAATTACTCATTAGAAGGAAAGCAAAAGAAACCAACCACAAACCACTGCCCCACAAAACACAATCCAGTACCTTTCCGAGGTCTCAGAAGTGAGCCCTTTCTCCTCCTTATGCTCACTACCACTGCCTGATTTGTTGAGGCTCCTGCGGGAGTGTTTACGACGTGGCTGGTCCCTCTCTGGTGTATCATCTTGCTCCAAGGCTTCGCTCTCCACATACGGATATGCTACCAGGTTAATGTAGCCATCACTGTCTCCCTCAAAACAGACAGACACTACACCTGCCAGAAATCAGCCACATGAAGCATGCCTCACATCAGATTTTTAAATTAGTAGATTAGAAATAATAAAACTACTAATGATTTTCCCAAGGAGCAGATTGGAGAATGAAAATAAGGCTCATAAATCCATTTGTAGAACTACCAAGAAGAAAAAGAGAGGGGCAAGAAGCAATCTTTCCAATTTGAATATCTCGTACCATAATGTAGATTTTTTTAAAAAAAAATTATTCCCGATAAATATTTAAGTATTTTTTCTTTTCAGTGGGTTATGTAAAACTGCTATGGGTTGAAAAAAATAACAGTAGATCTCTGAATGAGCTGCAACAGATCACTGTTTCTAATCCCCACACAATGGTACCTTGGTACTCATTGCTAATTCGTTCTGGGAGGAGCGATGAGTACTAAAAACGACGAGTACTGAGCAAACCACGTGACTTACCACATGACCCTTTATTTCGGCTGGAAGAAATAGCAAGTCACAAGGCAGCCAATGCCAGCAAGTTTACCTTACACATCAAGTACCGGGAGAAAGACGAGTACTAAGACAAGATTTTTGCTTTAAAACATGTCAAGTACCGAATTCAACGACTTTTGAAGCAGTCAAGTACTGAGGTATGACTGTAGTTTAATTATCACAGTAAAATGTCTGACTTGTTCCCCCAGACCAGGGTTCCCCAAAGTTGGAGATATTGCAGAATTGGAGTCCTTATAGAGCTCCACATCAGTCCTTAGTCCTAAAGGTGAGGTGGCTAGAGACAAGACAGTGTTACCCAGAGTTGGATGGTCAGCCACCAAAGAAAGCAGTCTGGAGTTGTCTTATATTATGGTTGGTATATTGTTCTGAAAACAATTGGTCAGTCAGCCATATATTTACAATGGATTTAGCATTTTTATCCACCTATCTAGACCTTCCCAAGAGCTTGGGGTAGGCAGGTGTGGTTGTTTGATGGAGTTAAAGATTATTATTTTCATAATACTACCGGTATTAGTTAAAATAGTAGTTAATTATTTACAAATAGTAAATGTTGGGGGGGGGGGGTGTCAATGAACAATCTGGAACTTCTTGAAGGGACTGGTGAATGAAGAGTTTGGGGATCCCTACCCTAGATTATTCTACTGATATGAAAGTCTGGGATAACAGGCAATTGATTTGGAAATGTTATTTCCACTGAGGTCTGTCAATTAAATTGCAGAATTGTTTATTATTAAACATGTATCTTTTGAATTGGACTCCAATTTGTAAAATTGGATCAAATCGAATTAGTCAACCCAACCCTGAAATTCTGCCTACCCTTGCAGAAAGCATTTGTTGTACCATAAATGGGGCAATTTAGCTTGAAGAGATATCAACTGTTGGAAAAACTGACCAATGGAAAAAGGAATTTATATATGAAAGAGAGAGAGAGAGAGAGAGAGAAATTCCACACTTTAAAAATTCTTTTTGATTTGGCGGGCAACAGATATGAAATAGGTAAAAGTCTACAGATGTAAGAGAAGGACTGGCAGAGCCAGGGGGAGGAGTAAAAAGATGGATCAGCCTAGAATCATTACATAGCCATAAACAAACTAAGCCCTCCCCCTTGATTGCAATTGACCCTTACCTAACTGTAACTATGTGCTGACCATTAGCTGAGAAGATTGCTGTGCGTAAACTTTTAGGAATAAATCAATTAAATTGAACTTTCACATGTGGACCTGGTCTTCTGCACCTACAATAGCACAGCAGTTCCCGAGTGATGACCATAATGGAGCCTGACTGATCCAATTTTATGGGTTGTTTTTTTTTTTTTTTTGCAGCAGTTGCTAAGTGAAAATAACGGTCATAAAATGAATGCAGCATTTGTTAAGCGAACCCACTGTTCTCTATTGCACGGTTTTACCCAATTCCAGAAGTGCTGGGTTTTGGCAAAACCATCATCTGACTAGTACATTCACAAATGCAGCCATGTTGCCAAGCACCTGAAGTGTGGTCACATGACCACAGTGGGGGATGGGGAAATCAGAACTTCGGATTTGGCTTGTAACTCCCCCTTTTCTGGTAGGTTGTAGCTTTGAATGGACACTCAGTGTCCAGTTGTAAATCAAGGACTACCTGTATATTCCACAACAGTGAAATATTTTCTGCCAGAAGGCAGAAACTATTATCAAGTTTGATTTTTTTGTGAAGGGATCAATTTACGGGGTAACATCCTTATCCAACTTATATCCAACTTTTCCACCCAGATAAACATTACCTACAATAAATATTGGCCACCACTGATCCACCTAATGCAACAATAAATTTGTATAACTAAATTTTTGTTAAAGAGGTAAACAAAATGAGGCTGAGAGTATATATTTAAAGGACCAGCTTTCAAATTCCAAAGTGGCATAAGTGCCTTTTTCGGGAGTAGAGGAAAATATAAGGCAGCAATTTACATACTAATGATACACTGTAAGAGCAACTAAATGTACTTTGGAGTCTGTTCTATGAAAGATACAATAAATATTTCAGTATAACTAGCATAGATTCGGCTCCTGTTATTAATTACTGAGTTTGTGCCCAGATAATGCCTTCCATAAGTCATTCCTGTCCATTTGTTGGCATACTCACAACTTGCACACAAAACGTAATATTAAAGCCTTTCCGTTGTTAAATATTTTCCCAACAGTTTTAATAGGAAAAGCTATGTGGAATTCTGATACATTTATTTTCCTCATTTGCTGTAATATGTTGAATATTTTAAAAAATCTGAAGCACTATAGAAAGAGTAAGGTCTGAAGATGTGTCTATGTCTGTGTGTCTATGGAGAATCTCAGTCATCCAGGTCATAGTTGACCCAAAGGTGCTTTTTTCAAGAGGCAATTGGACTTTCTGGTTTTTCTTTAAAGACATTTCCCTTCCCATCCAAGAAGCTTCTTCGGCTCTCAGAGGATGGGAAGTGAAACATCTTCAAAGAAAAACCAGAAAGTCCAGTTGCCTCTTGAAAAAGCACTTTTGGGACATTTATGTCTCTGTGTTTTTTTTTCATTCATTTCTTTTTAGGTTTTCACACTTGTAGCTGTAAAGTCTCATCTATACCTTATAAGTGATACCCAGAGATGGAGCTCCATTTTTGTTCTGTTTTAAATTTATCAGTCCTGATTTTTCTTGAAAGACTTAAATAAATTGGATTAGCAGCTTTTCTGGTCCCCACTTGGTTCAAGAAATGGAATGTAGCAATTATTTGTTTATACAGTAATGCATGATCTGAAAATTTAAGGAAGACTTTATGTCTACCCAGCCCACACTTTTAACAATTCAAAGCAGGACAGATTTGACATACTATACTCAGGCCTGTTAAAATTAGGATTTTAACTAGAATACACAATTCAATTATTCATAACACTAGTTAAAAAGATCCAATTAATCATCACTTCCTAATACAAATGTAGGCATGTTGTTTAATATAGCTATTATTCATCTTCATCAGAACTTATATATGTTTCATTTTGAATAAGTCGGTATACTCTACCCATTATAAGGATTTTCATTGTTAATTTTCAACCAAAAATTGAGTAATTATCTGATTTTTTAATTTTGTAGCAGAGCAGAAACATTAAGCAAACTACTTCAATTAATTATGCATGTTTTTGCTATAGTATGCTAGTATAACTATCAGCAAATAGCTTATTTATACTAATTTTTATGGTTATTTAAGTTTTATACCAAAGGAAAAAAATTCAATGAAATAAATATATGCCTTGTAAAACTGGTAATTCTTTTAAATGAATCAAATATAAATTCTGTTGTTTTTATCTTCAGGTGTTTTTTCAAGGTTTTTGGATGCTTACCTTTATACTCGGGTGTGAATTCCTTCATTTCTGGAGGCAAAGATTCATAAAAGCGTTGTTCCCTGGTTATGAGAGGTTTGCACACAGTGTGGTCATCGTAGCGCATCATGCTGCTGTGGCCGCCCACCTGATGGATGAAAGGCTCCAACAGGACCCCTCGGCTTCCTGTGTGGGTTGCGTTCTTGCCATGCTTCCCCACCTCCATGGTTTGACAAACACACATTGCGTAGGGCGCAAGTCACACACCTGGGGCATGGGGAGAGCTGCATGTGGTGGAAGGAGCAGTTTCCCAAAGAGAAAATTATCACCCCTGTTAAGACCAATAAATGATTAAGCACCAACAGCCTGCAAAACAGAGAAGAGATGCCACAGAGTTTGGTCAAAAGCAATGAAATAAACCCTATATTTTGCTGTAACAATTGTCCTTATTGCATCTGATGAATTGATCCCATGTCAAGGAGTCTGAACAGACAAGATTCATTCTAAATTGTACAGTAAATCCAATTATAGAGTTAAGCCAGGGGTGATTCAAATTTTTTCCCTACCGGTTCTGTGGACGTGGCTTGGTGGGCATGGCAGGGGAAGGATACTGCAAAATCTCCATTCCTTCCCCACTCCTGGGGGAAGGATATTGCAAAATCTCCATTCCCACCTCACTCTGGGGCCAGCCAGAGGTGGTATTTGTCGGTTCTCCGAACTACTCAAAATTTCCGCTACCGGTTCTCCAGAACCTGTCAGAACCTGCTGGATTTCACCCGAGTTAAGCTCTTATTTACAATGACTTGTTCAATATAAACTAGGCAATTCTTTCACCATTATAGCTTATGGGCACTGAAGACGTGATCCTACCAACATGTAACTTCCTGATTTATAATAATAGATCTCTAACATCAGAAAAAGATGCATTATTTCTTTTTAACAAAAAGTCTCACTAGCACTCTGGCTTTCACTAATCTCAATTCCTATTAAAAAATGAAATTCTGCACTCACTAAATTAAGGAGGGAATCAAATTGTAATGATCCCTAAATCGGATTGGCTTCACGGATTTGGAGTTCTGTATATGATAGCTGCCACCCTTTGTTTGTTTTTTTTGTTTTACCCCTTTTTAGATTAAAATTATACATAGTATATTTGGCTGCATTTTTAACTTTCCCCAGTAAAACCTTCAAGTTCAACTGTGCATAACTGCACAATAACCCTTTGGATTCATAATTTTTTTACAAGTTTTGTTAAGTTCTATGGCTTTGGGCAAAAATATCAAAAATATGTTTCCTTTTATTTTCTCTGTTCTCTCTCTGATCCTTCCAACTAGACCGAAAGGAGAATTTCTTCAAAGAATGTGTTAAATTCTCCAGGTGTATGGCCTAAGGTATGTTTAGAGGTTTGAGCTTTATTTGAGCTTTATTTAAAAAATTCAAAAGAGAACTTGGAGTGGGAGAATGGAGCTCCAGTTCTTATTTAATTGACCTTGCCATGCTAAAAAATTCCAAATTTTTCAGCTTCAAATAAGAAGGAATAGCTCAAGGAGAATTATACAACATTAACCCGAACATTCTGATGAAGCAACACACACACACACACACACACACATACACGTAACCTTAAAGGGGAAAAGCTTAATCATCAGTCTAACTAAACATAAAACAGACGCAGTCTAAATGACTCCAGATTTACAAAATCAACAAAACAGCATAAATAGACATCATTTCCTTTTCTCTAACTATAGTCTGAATATTAAATGCACACTGATATGGGTTCCAAACAAATCATATCTACATTTTGCATGCTGAGGACCCTTACTTAAGAGAGCCAGTTCTCACCATTCATACATGTTTTGAAGGATTTGCCTTTCAAGCTAACAACTCATTATTATTATTATTATTTATTAAATTTGTATGCCACCCAACTCCCAAGGGACTCTGGGCGGCTCACAACAATATAAAAAAAACCATTAAAAGAAAACATAATAAAAACAGTTAAAAACAGTTAAAAACTCATACATACCGTTTCATGGCCGGACCTCGCCAATTACAGAGGCGAGATCAACGGCCCCAAGCCTGCCGGAAGAGTCAGGTCTTCACCGCTTTCCGGAAGGCCAGCAGGGTGGGGGTGGTCCGGATCTCAGGGGGTAGCTGGTTCCAGAGGGCAGGAGCAGCCACAGAGAAGGCCCTCCCCCGTGGGCCCGCCAGCCGGCACTGTTTAGCTGACGGGACCTGGAGGAGCCCAACCCTGTGGGATCTTACCGGTCGCTGGGAGCTATGTGGCAGAAGGCGGTCTCGAAGATAACCTGGCCCTGAGCCATATAGGGCTTTAAAGGTAATAACCAACACCTTGAATTGTGCCCGGAGACCAATAGGCAGCCAGTGCAGCTCACGGAGTATAGGTGTAATATGGGTGTATCTAGGTGCACCCACGCCAGCTCGCGCAGCCGCATTCTGGACCAATTGTAGTCTCCGAACACTCTTCAAGGGTAGCCCCATGTAGAGCGCGTTGCAATAATCTAACCGTGAGGTGACAAGGGCATGGGTGACTG
>QLTV01002693.1:2470185-2500262 GCA_003457575.1 Thermophis baileyi
TTGGGAGGCAATACCCATAGCCACTCGGTCTTGTCTGGGTTAAGTCTGAGCCTGTTAACTCCCATCCAGACCCTCACAGCCTCCAGGCACAGGCACATCACGTCCACCGCTTCACTGAACTGACGCGGGGTGGAGATGTACAACTGGGTATCATCAGCATATTGCTGATACCTCACCCCGCATTGTCGGATGATCTCACCCAGCGGTTTCATGTAGATGTTAAATAAGAGGGGAGAGAGGACCGAGCCCTGAGGCACCCCGCAAACGAGGGGTCTCATGCAGCGGGGGGGGGGGGATTGAGAACCATTTTGAATGTCATAAAAGTGGGAATGTTGTCAAATATAATTTCCTGCAGAATTAGCACAGGCCAAAGATTTCTTTATAGCACTGAATTCTTCCATTTATTTTTCTTTTTATATACCATTTCATTTGACTTCATTATCCATTTAAGTAACGAATTTAAGCTTCAATACTTCTGATCATTATACAAGAACCTTGCTTTGATAAACATGTTTAATCTTCCTCTTCTGCTCCACCACCACTACTGCGCTTTGGATGTCAAGGGAGATACAAAGTTCTGGTTCTTGCTCTTCTGGAAGCCTCAACCATTGTTATCTAAACTCTGGTGAAGTTGTGACAGGCCCAGCAAGCCAGCAATGGTTTGAAATTATAACAAGATACAAATTATCTTCCTTTACAAGTTTCTAAAGTTAAAGATAAGCTCTGTATTTGTAATTCATGTTCTCACCAGGAGTTCTCAAACATATTCAGGTTGCAGAAGTTTTTCCCCCAGACCCTTTGATTCACAAACATGGTTATCAAGACATTTCTCTGATCTCCCTCTCGCACAGTGGCTTTCCTGCATGCGCTTTTTGACATTATTGTTAGGTTGGTGATCAAGCTTCTCAGATTGATAGTTTTATTTATTTTATCTATTAAATTCATATGCTGCCCATCTCACCATTTAGCGACTCTGGGCGTTTGAGTTTTGAGACAATTCGATCTGCCTTCTCTTTCTGAGGGATTGGAAGTGGCTTGAGAATTGTTGGCCTGCACAGCCATAAACCTGACTCACCTTACCTTGACAGAAATATGCAAGAATGTTTATCTAGGTAACGAGGATTGAAACATTTTTTAACTCTTAGCAGGGTGGATAAAAATAGATGATTTAAAAAAATCAGATTTTTTTTAATTTAAATCGATTTTTTAGATTTTTATCAAATTCATTTTAATAAAATGCTTTTGGAGTAAAAATCTATCTAAACATAGTTTTCTATTTAAAGATACATTAATAATGTAGTTTATTCCGCATGAAATGGAGCTTAATTATGTAGCATGAGGCTGTATATTCTGCAATATTTACATTTTTGGTAAACTCATTCAATGAATCCAAGCTCTGCAAGCTGAGATAACATGCACTGCATTGATGCATTCACACAATTTCACAGTAACTATGAGATAAATCATAAAACAAAGTTCAGAAATATTCCTTTATCCCATTGTTTTGCAAATCTATGTACACTACAAACTCTATGATTGTTTGAAGAGAAATGCATCTGTACCACCAGAGTCTAAGTGTGAGGAGGAAGGGCAAGCAGTAAAAATGAAAGTGAAACCTTCTAAGTAGCTTATAAATATAATATTAAAGAGCACCTGTCATTCTAAATGTCCTGTGCAATTTTTTTCTTTTCTCCCTGGTCTACCTAATGGAGCTGATACTCAGGGGCCAAAACACATGGGTAGTAACACATTACATCTGCTTTTTCTCTCAGAATAGTTGCAATATGATATGAAATTAGAAGACATTAATACCTGTCCCTTGCCAGGGTCAGATCACTCTCTGATTGTTTTAGAGCTTTTTAGTGCTCCAGGAATCTGATCAATCCATTTCGGGCACCTGGGAGATCTAAAATTTTTCAGAGGGAGCTGTAAAGCTGTGTGTCTTGAGGCTCCGGTGATCAGTGTAACAGAGGTTGTCATTACCTCCATTGCAATCTAACTCTGCCCAAAGCCAGGAGTTTAATCCTGACTGATTCAACCTTCCATCCTTCTAAGGTCAGTAAAATGAGGACACAGATTGTTGGAGGTAATATGCTGACTCTGTAAATTACTCAGAGAGAGCTGTAAAGCGCTATGGTGTGGCTTTAGTGCTACTGTTATTGCTACCTCCTGGAACAAAAATCTTGGATAAAAGTACACATGAATGGCCCCTTTCAGAACCCTGATCCTCAGGGATTCCTTGTTTCTCTGAAGAACACCAGAAAATATAGCAGCACAAATGACATCTAGAACACTCTGGAGAAAGACATAGAATAAGTCCAAATGAATGTATGTAAATGAGCCCACTTATGCCACATTCTAGCAATAAGAATGGCAAAATACAGCTGTTTTTCCACCACTATTGTGTCAGATTGCCAACCAGAAGCCCTTTTAAAAATATTATCTGGAGGAACCTTAAACCTGTAAGTCTCCAGGAAGTGGATGGTGTTCTCAGATTTGTCAACACTGCCATCCAAATCTTAAAACCATATCCTGTAGATAATGGAAGTAGCAAAAAGTGTCTAGTTGACTTTATAAACTACACTAAGATACTAGTTACTATTCACAGAAAGAACAATGGGGGGAAAAAAATGTAGGAACAGCATTATGAACTTGAGAAATCAAACCAAAATTCAAAAGCACAAAAGACTTTAAATAAGTAGGGAAGGTTTAGAGGGAACTGATCAATCACAAGATAACTAAGAGGTATAAATGATATGATTGCAAAGATCAAATTGGAGGAGCCGCTGGTGTTCATGTGCAAATATTAAGACCACAATTCAAATATTCTGCCCAGTTACTCTACCCTTAATGGATTCACTTCTTCTTTTCGCCAAATTTACCATTTCCTAGGAGAGAATTCATTTCTCACATAAGGTTCCATGTTATAATTTTATAACATTTGATTGATTATTGATTTCTTTCAAGTCTCCCAACAATGCACTCATCACTACTGTAACTAGGTCTATCTAAAATTCCCTTCTGAGAGTTTAGACTAAGAAAGGGCAACCCTTTAGATTATGCTGATAAACTACCTTGCTTATCTGTAACTATCTTACTCAAAGAAAATGGTCTGAAGGTTATTCAGTTCCTGCACAACTCATATTCTAAGCCACCAAATCAGCACATCAATATTGGAAACAATTTATTATAGTTAAACAGGAAAATTACCTGCATACATTTAACACAAGCTATTGGAATTCTTTTGCATATACAGTTAATAGATGATTATGGGCAGTTGCAAACACATTAATTCAAGGGGACAATTGATCATAATTTCCAAGAAAGAAATGTGCCAGAACTTTCACATAAACTATATTGGGCAAAAGGGTATAGATAAACAATACTAAGCCTGCTGATGGAATGGTAGTATAGCATCATTTCCAATAATCCTGAGGAAACAGACGGCATATGTAGCATGGTAGCATTCTTTCTTTCAGGAATTGAAAGCATACAGAGGTATAAACACAGTTATCTTGATGTTGTTCTTTTATTGCATAAAGTGCAGAACTTGGCCTACACTTATATCACCACCCGTTGTGAGATGAATGCACAGTTAGATGGCTACAGGAAACTGTTTCCATTAGTAAGACATCTTCATTAAAATTACTGTCAGTGATATGGTAATAATATGATAATCAAAACCACAGTGCAGAAACAGTCTTCATTCAGACAGTTAATATCATTCATGGCACAACATAGCTGTGTAACTTGGGATTCCTTTGCTTACCAAGGCAAAGCAGGACAGGACAAAATGCAACTGCAGACTGGCTGGGTTTTATACTATTCCAGAACTTATCAGTTATTGAAAGCAAGATTCCATTGCAGTTTAGAAGCTGGAGAAACAGTGCCACTGTTTTCTATCCTCTTTGTCATGAAAAGACCAGGTGTCCTACAGAATACGTAATGTTGCAGTAAATATGAGTAATGATTCAGTCAATAGACAGATACGTTAAAGTGTATAAAAGTAGTTTACTTAAAGAAATAGCACAGTCCAAATAACAGTCCGAATCATACACGTTCAATCAGTCAGTGTTCAGAAGTACAAGACTGTTGCATTTTAGTAAGCCATTCTTGTTTTCTGCTAGTACTACTAATAACAATATACCTTAGGAGACAAAAGCTGTACCTAAAATAACACTGAAAATCAGACAGACCACAGGTACCTATCCCAGCACTTATCAAAATAAGACTTATGGAAGTCAAATTCTAAATTTTGAACTAATTTCTGAGACTTCCTTGTTCCTCAGCTCCTCCTTCTGCCCAGTCTCCTCATACCATACGTCACTACATCAACTCTTCCTGAACCAGCCAAGAGTAAATATTTTATAGACTTCCTCCAATCTAATCCAAATGCTGCAAGTATGTGCAGAAGTTCTCATGGTATTCTTACTCTATAAATGAAAGGTTACAAAGAAATCCTTTGGACACTGCATAAACAAACGAGAGCAAATGATTCACATTTGCCCAAGGGCCATCCTAGTGTTTTGACATAATACCTAATAGGAATAAAACGTATTCTTCCTGTTATGTCTTTGCAGAGGAAAATGTTGTATTATTCACCTTTTGTAAACGTCTTATTTAGATGGTATGCTGAATTATATACTGCTAAAGTAATATGAACCAGCAGAAGAATAACATAAGCTCTACCATTTTTTAATGTGAAAGCTTTATTCTCAAAAATGATGAAAATCCTTGTATCTCAAACAGTACTCCATGGTACTGTATAAATTCTGTTTCTAACAGAATTTCTGTTAGCGGTCACAGACAGAAAAACTAGACCTCTCTCCAGAAGAAAGCTGAATATAGCCCCAAGCAATATGAAATAATACCATGTTCATTTGCTATCAAATATTTTTCCAAATTAGAATGGTATGCATTGCCTGGAAAACCAAACTTCAGCACAGTTCCATAGGAATACCAAGAGCCACAATAATATAGAGCCACTATGGCAAGGCAATCTTACTGTCTCAAACATTTGAACATTTCCACTACATAATTTGTATATCATAATACAAATATTATGTTCTTATATAAATAAAATTCTTATATAAAGAATTTTCAGTGACAGTGATCAAAGATAAAAAGCAATTCTGTAGGTGCAATCTCAACACAGACTAACAGATTAATTTTACCTGCCTTGGTTCATAAAATGCACTTTAACATTTATGTTAGCAAACATTTTTGGAAAAATCATTTCAGAACTGGCATGCCAATGCCAAAAATCTACTAGAAGGCATCATTCAGCCTATAAAGTATGCACACGCACACACACACACCTCACTTAGTGCGGTATTCAAATTATATTAAAACTCTTTTTTATCCACTTTGGTTAACAAGAAAAACACTCCAAAACAGCCATTTGGGCAGATAATCCTAAAGTACAGGCAGATTAATGTAAGAATTGCTATTCTTAGGCATTGGAACCCAACAGTTTAGGAATTTACTACCATTTAGGACTGGGTCAGAAGTAAACAAGTTTACTGGTACATTTCTTTTAAAACTAATCTAACAAGCAATATAAGACCCACTAGTCAAAATTCTGTACCAACTACTGCATTCTTCACTAACTCAAGTTTCCATACATGTGACACAGAAAATATAGGAATATTATTCCATCTGAACAGAGATTGTGACTAGATTTCTACTGACATCAATTATGTAAGCACTGCCAGTTTGTCACTGCTTCAGACTCTTTCAGGCATATTTAAATCAAAATTCTATACAGTGAACAGGGGAAAACTGAAAACATATTAGACAAGGTATAGGAAAGCAGGCATAGGAACCAAAATTTAAAGTCAAGCACAGAAAATGAAAGTGTTAAATAAATTTTAATTATTTCAACCTCAAGTTTCATTTTCAGGAAGATTTATATCTCATCTGATTTTTCATCTTGAAGAATTTATCAAAATGTTAAGAACTTACATTGGCAGTGATGCAAGCAAATGGCAATTAAGATATGATTTATCTAACACTGAAAGGTCTTAATCAATGTCTTAACCATCCATTGTTTTCCAAAGCCAGCCAAACTGATCTGCTTCTAAGAAATGTTCTCAGGCTCCATGAAGCTTCCAAGAGTTTAAAATCTGAGATGGATCAAAAAGGCCAATCTTGATATGTTTTACCACTTGAATATAACAAATATATATTAAATACATTTCCTTTATATTACAATTTATTACACACAATAGTTTCTATTTTAAACAATACTACATCAAGTCAATTAAATCAGGTCCATGCATCATTTATAAAACACAAAATTCGCCCAATCTTGAGAAAAATGACTTTTTACTTTTTTTAAAAAAATATATGGATTTTATATATTAATGAGACCTTCCCAAATAGTACAAACAACCAAATCTTATCCAACCACATTCAAGCAAAAGATTATCTAGGTATTTCCATTGGTAAGCAATGATTGCCACTAAAAGCAGATGTAATTAAGAGAATACTTTTAAAAATAAAACTGAGGTCAAACAAGTCATATTATTAATTGCATTTTTATCCCATAAACACCAGCTATGGGGAAGCCTGGCAGTCTAAAGACAGTGAAGAAAATATAAGCTAACTTTTTATATTCCTACAAGGAATATACAAAAAAAAATTCTTTCTGAAACTGCATGTTTTAAAAAAAAAATCCTACTGTGATAAGATAGTTCATTGTAGTTCCATTACTGCATTTTTAGCCAAGGCCAAGGAAAACAGAAAAGGGAAACAGATAAGGTAGATGGACTGCATCAAAGGGAAGACAGGTCAAGATGACCAGGAACTGAACCCGACTTAATGGCACCTACTATTTAGGAGGAAAGAGATTAGAAACTCAAATATACCATGAAAATAGTACCACAGATGCATAAATACAAAAAATACTCTCAAGATTACTGTATCAAATCACAAATACTAACCGCATGTAGAGCAGTATTTCAAACACTTCTTCAATCTCAAGAGAAGCATAGCATTACCAGATCACAAGTAAGTGAAAGGCATTCATATCATTAAGCCTAGAGTCTTGAAAACAAATTATGAACCTAACATATTCTAGGGGGCAGTAAAAAGTGAATTTTAAATAAAAACAGAAAGGCATTTCCTATTTATCTCGATATGCTAATAAGAACAGCATTCTAAGCAATGAGAATTTATTTCCAGCAATAATCTAATAATCATAATTATCAATATTATCTCATTGCTAATTACTTGACTCTTCTCAGTGGACTGACAAGATTGTTTACCAAATGCATCCATGAACATATATATATGCAATTTTAACAGATGCTGTTTATTAAAAAAATAGTTCCAGGCAAATAATTAGCTGATTTCAGGCACACTCAGTTGGCTCTTCATAAGAAAGATACTAACTTTTCCTAGTTAGTATCTAGGAAAGTATCTCTAAGAGCAGGTGGCAGTCATAGCTAGGAAACCCTTTGCATAACTTCATGTGGTACACCAATTGTACCCTTTCCTGGATCATGAGGCCGTTCGCTCAGTCATTCATGCCCAGGTAATCTTCTGCTTGGATTATTGCAACATGTTCTACATGGGGCTACTCTTGAAGAGTATTTGGAAGCCTCAATTGGTCCAGCATGGAGAGTTTTGGAAGTCCCTAGGGTGGCACATGTAACATCACTCTTATGCAAGTGCACTGGCTGCCAATCTGCTTCTGGGTCAATTCAAGGTGCTTGTTACTACCTTTAAAGACTTTTATGCCATGGGTATAGTACACGGGTGTCAAACTCATGGCATCACGTTGCTGTCACATGACGTATCGTGACATTTTTCCCCCTTCACGGAGCTGGGGTAGGCATGGCCTATGCGTGACGCATCCGGCCCACAGGCTGCCAGTTTGACACCCCTTGGTCTAGGGTATCTGCAGAACTGTCTTTCCCCAACGGAATTGGCCTGCCCCACTCATGCTGGCAGAAGGGGGCCTATTGCAGATCCCATTAACCAGGGAATTTCAGCTGGTGAGATACAGGAGAAAATCCTTTTCTGCCACAGCTCCTGCTCTTTGAAACATCTTGCCACAGAAGATAAGATCCACCTCCTCTCTTTCAGCCATCGAGAAAAACCTGGCCATGCCAGCTGACATGGAGTCCTGAAGGAGAAGCTGTTGGCTGGAGTTGCTTATGCACTAATAGACAAAGCATCCCCACCTCTCCCCTCCAAACTCTTGTTTTTAGTTTGTTTTATTTTTTGCGATTTTAATCAGTTTTTATATTTATAACTGAATGTTTTAAGTGTTTTATCTTGTTGTAAGCCGCTCAAAGGTGCCCTGAAATGTGAGATGGGCAGCAAATAAAGTTAACATTATGCAAAACTATTTTAATGAAGAATTATCTACACTTTCTAAATATTTGAAACTTGTTTCAAGTCGATAGAGGATAAGCATATTATAATGTTAAAATGATTAACATATAAATGGAAAAAAAGTTTGCAATACTGAGAGGCAATCCAAAAAGTCCAATTCATCACAGTTCAGTACTAGTTCCCCATAGAGAGCTGTTATATAAACAAGAGTCAGCTTAATTCAACTATAATTTTTTTCATTTTCTATTATTTCACAACTATAAAATATTCACTGCCCATGGAGGAAAACCTTTTTGTTATTTCCCACAGTGTTTTGGATTGGGGCCAACATGTTTTGTTAGGATGGAAGTTCCAAGCCAAAAAGTCTCCTGCCAAAAACCAACACAAATTTCTCAATAAATTTAGACAACTTTAAAACTTAATAATGTTCTTGCTAGTCCTCCTGGTGGATGGGAGAGAGTTTATGGCATCCCAAGTACCCCCTGAGCAAAAGTTTCTCTAGCCTCAGCACTCTCTCCCCTCCCACACCCCTATCATCCTGCAGATGTCACCAACATCTGCCTCTATCATTCCTTACAAGCCCCCCTCCAAAACGAGCCGGTGAATCTCACAGCCAGGCTTCATCAAGGGGAGGCAAAGAGCGCTCAGAAATCGGCTGAGCGGAAAGCCACAACTTCTTTAGCTTCTATACCACAGCTTTCCCCCGACCTGGAGCCCTCCCTACTTGGATTATATTCGACCACCCGACCCTCATAGCGCCGGCTGGGGATGATGGGGTCTCAGGTGAAGCTCAGTAAACTCGTCTAGAGGGCGCCAAACGGGGGAAGCTGCTCAACAGACACCTGTGCCATAGACTTCTCTTGAGCAGCTCCAGAAGAATCGTCGTCGTGAGGACACCTATTCTCTCTCACGGGCTTCGGCATCAGCCATCAGCCAGGTGGCTTTGCTGTCCTACCTGTCGGGATTCCCCCCACCCCCGGAACCGGCCTTACCTTTTTCCCTACCAGCACTCATTCACTCCCCGACCCCCTCCCACATCCAATTCGGAAGAGGCGCCCTCCCTTTTGGGTCCGGATCGCTTCCTACGAAGAACAAGGGCCCGAAACTCACCAACGTAAAATTTCCCCCTGCCTGGCCGGGGGGCGCTGCTGCTGGGTCCCCCCAGGCCGGCTTCAAGACTTCCCTCACCTGCTCCCTTACAGTTCGAATCAACAACAAGATGGCGGCGCCGGGAAGGTGGGCATTCTGCCGTCATAGCAACCGTGGCGCCCAAGGTCCACCTCCAAGGAAGTTAAACCAATCGCATGTTGATGCATTCCAAGCTTTCTATTGGTTCTCATTTTTATTGGATGACGTATCCGTCACTTCTCCAAATTCTCTGCGCCTTCTTCCCCGTCTCCGGTTTTCCAACGCACGCTGCGCAAATGTGACGAAACCAACCTTTTGCGGGGGCTATTTCCTATTGGCTAAGGAGGAGTGACTCACCAACCAATCACAAAAGCCTTTCGCTGCTGTTCCGTATGTCCCTCTTGAGGCTGCTCTTTTAACAATTGACCTCTGAGTCTTCATAGGAAAGTGATTCTTAAGCTAACTTTCCGCCGCTTAGCTTCTGAACTCTGGCATGACATATTTTTCATACTATCTTATCTCTCAGGAGACCTTCTAAATGTTTTACAAACTCCTGTCTTATCCCGGCTGTCAAAACCCGCCCTCTGACTAAGATTGTCTTAAATGTTACTTTAAAAAAAATGTTCATAGCTTTAAAGGGTTTACAATAAATAATAACTGGATATATGTGCTAGCACTACCGGACTTACTAACAAACATTTGTCTGGTCTTTTCAAAAACAAAGTATTTTCTAAATTTCTCCGTTGGCAACTTGTGGTTGTCCCATGGCAAATTATCCAGGTCAAATGGAACCCATTGCACACACCCCACCCCACCAGATAATTTATATCTTTACAAAACAGAACATTTCTCTGTCCTCTTTTTTATTTATTTTTTTTAATCAAATTTCAGTTCAAAACTGCAGCAATGAGAGGTGCAAGTGCAGGTAAATGATACAGTTGCTCATAGTTGTACATATATTTCACTCCTACTGAATTTGTTTTGTTTGAAAAACCCCAAGCACTAAAATCATGAAGTTTTCTTGGCCAGTATTAAAGGAAGAGGCTACGGACATTTGGAACTGTTTAAATTATTGAGGACAATATGTTTAATATTGTTCATTACATCTAACCAGATTTTTAAAAAGTAGGTCACAGCAGGAAAATGAACCCTCAGCTATGACAGTAATACAAGGTATCACAATGAAATATAACTGGTGTAGGCTTTCTGCTAGTTTTCTAAATAAGGAGAAAGCAGGGAGAAATACAATATTTGCCCATCAAATGAGATTAAAGAAACCTTGTTTTTGACCAAGGCAATGAGAGAGTTTCTGAACATGGCAGTTTCACCAGTATTAGAAAGTAAGTTCACATATGAAGTACCAATCCAAGTAAAATGTTATTTTAAAATTATAGATCTTTTTACTGAAATTCATATTGCAGCCACATCTCCTGCATGTATCCAGAAAGTGCTTTTCACTCATCTGAAAGTCAATAGTATGTGAAAGCTTTATATTGGCCTTCCACCAGGGGTGAAATTCAGCAGGTTCTGACAGGTTCTGGAGAACCGGTAGCGGAAATTTTGAGTAGTTTGGAGAACTGGCAAATACCACCTCTGGCTGGCCCTAGAGTGGGGTGGGAATGGAGATTTTGCAATATCCTTCCCCTGGAGTGGGGTGGGAATGGAGATTTTGCAGTATCCTTCCCCTGCCACGCCCACCAAGCCACGCCCACAGAACCAGTAGGGAAAAATTTTGAATTTCACCCCTGCCTTCCACCCTACACACAATTGCATATATGAAACATTGACTGTGTAATAAAATTTCACAGAATATTCCTTTCTGGAAATCTTAAATACATAGAACTTAACAGATTTAACTGGAGGCCTATACAGGATCCAGCATCCAGCATCATATGTAATAGTTGTCAACCAATGTAGAAGCAAATTTAAAAGTAGAAGTGTAGAAGTTAAATGTAAATTGCTTTTTCAATTTGCTTCTTAGTAGTTGGTATTTTAAGATAAGAGCCCTTGAGTCTGCAATTAGTACATAAGCTAGCTATCAAGAAGAGTAGCTATTAATAGAGGTTACCTAATTCTAATTTCAGTAATAACCTATAATTTGTTGAGATTGTTCCTTTAAATTGAGAAAGATAGTTATTAATTTTTCAAAAGTAGTTATGGTGCCTTTGGTGCCTATTCCTTTATATCCATTCTCCAGAAAGGATTTAAGTTACAGTCGTATCAGCCAATACACATAGTAAATTATTGGTAATTCAATCTTGTCCTCACTATGTAGTTCAAATATCATTTTGACATTTTGACTTTTCCTGGATACCCATAATCCCAATAGGCACTCCCTATTTCAGCTCTTATTTATTTGTTATTCTTGAGTTCATTTGTTGTTTGTTCAGCTTCTCTCACTTGCATCAGCTTCAGCTAGCAGCTGCTCAGGTTGATAAGAAAAATATACAATTGGCTTAATTTCACCATGCTTTCTTTTCTTTTATTTCAAATACAGCAATCTTTTTTGTTTTTTTCTACTTTCTATTTCAATAATTTCTTTTTTCCACTATGTATTTCAATATATTTAACAATTAAACATACCGGTAGTCTATCAAAAAGAAATTATAGAATCCTATAGAACTATAAATATATTTACTTGTCATTAATTATTTGTACTTCATTAAGCAATTAACTACTTTATTGTGCAACACCGAGAATTTACATATCCCTAATGTATATATAATCTTATATTACTTCCGGTAACAAATCAAGTTGTTTCAATTGGCTGCTCCAGCAGAGGGCACTTTCACATCACAAGTTTGTCCTAGCCACTACTGCACACCAAAAAAAAATAAAATGTTACTATAGACTGTAGTGTTAGGACGACATGCATAATCAACATTTAGATGCTATCCAAATATTTAATATAATACAATGCGATAAATATCATCATTGGCCATTGCATGCAGAATTTTGTTAGGATATAAAGGAGAATAGGTTTAGTTAAAAGTTAATGGCAAGCTGCAGTACTAATTCCCAGGTTTTGAACAGAAAGCTGCTCTCAGAAGACTTTCCACTCTCTTCCCTATTCCAAATACAACACATCCTCTTGAAGCAGAAAGGGAATCAATCTGGCAGGCTTTTGGACCACAGCTAGTCTGGAAATTGCTATTTCATGCCCTAAAAATTTCTGACTTCTGAGAACATTAACTGTCAGGGAAATATATTTTTTTATTTCTTTTTTATTACTTTATTATAGTATAATAGCACTAGTATGAGGGAAGCTTTGCCTAGGGAGTGCTTGGGAAAAATATGCCCCACCATGAATACAACCTAACTTGCACTGAATAAAATATTAGAAAATTACAGTTACTGTATCCCATGTTGCTGTGTTTGACTTTGGAATACTCACCCAACAGGTTGTTGCTTTGCATAATTATTTTATTATTTCTCAGTTATTCAAGCATCCCCAGCAATCAGTAAGAGAAATGAAATCGACGGAAATAAATATGTACATGATGCTATATTGTGAAATGCCACAAATCTTCAGAACCACCGAGCTACAACAGAAGTGAATATGCCTAACCAGAGATAGATAATTTAATATTAAACTCAATTGTTATCCCTTTTTTATTGAACCAGATCCTACAGTCCACATACAATTCTTCTGTACTCAAGCAACACTGAAAGAGCCTTTATTACAGCACTTTCTCATAGATACATGGCTTTGTAAGAAGGAGGGACAAATGGTTGATGTTTCATCTAGTACCATATCACCATTGTTACCATCTCGCATAATATGGAAAATTTCCAGATATGGGGGTACCATAAGTAGTGGAAAGAATTTTTCACTGATGAAACAACTATGGAAACCAGAACAGCAAAAGAAGAAAGGAAAGTGACAACCTCTGATTATTAAAATACATATAACTAATGGAAAGCTACTCTTGTGCCACCATATCAGCAGATACAGCAGATACCAGATAGAGAGTTTATTTATTTGTTTGTTTGTTTGTATGTCAAACATGTACAAGATAGCAGGTATAGGTATAAACATAAACATAATCAAAGTGAATACAGATAAATGAAGACAATAGGACAGTAGGACAGGGACGGTAGGCACGCTGGTGCGCTTATGCAGTTGCTGGTGTCCAGAGAGCTGGCTCTTCATTTTCCTCCATGCTCACACCCAACGCCGTGCTCCAGTGCCACTGTCAAACAGATAATACTGGCCAGAGACTTGAGACAAAAAACAAGAGATAGTGTTAGGTTTTTTGCCTGCTTTAGCGTTACCTTCTTATATTTTGCTCTATTTATTTTTGTAGAGCTGCCCATCTTCGAACTCTAAGCTCTAAGACAGAGGTAACCTGAATTTCATAATGTTATACAATGTCATGAAATACTTAAAAGTTGTTCCTCTACAGAATTGGGAAAAATAGCGATTTATCCAGAGTTGCTTTCAATTTCACTTCTAAATATGAAATGGTTCGACTTTGTAACATTGCACAGACCCAGAAAACTCCTAGAGACCCACCAATAGGCATGTACTTATTCATCCTTTTTGCATGCTCTACAGTGGGTAACATCACCTGGCAAAATGTCTGTGTTTCAAAGCACATAAGGTTGGGCTGCTTAATACTTGAATACAAAACTGCTTAATACTTAATACAAAACTAGCAGAGAATACAAGGACTGCAAGTGAGACTGGAATTAAAAAAACCAGGCAAATCACTAATGTGGCTCTGTCAAGAAAACTACCCAGTACATGGAGGTGATGGAGTGGGGGGATTTCTTTGCCCCAGGAGACTATATATGAATGATTTGTGGTGAGCTGCAGCCAAAAAATGGGTGAGACAAGGAGGAGAAAAAAACTTGTCACTGACGACATAAGCATGAGCTTACAAAAATTTAAGAGTTTCTGATAGACAACTTAGGCAAAAGAATGTCCATCAGGCCACAAAGAGACAAAAGTGACCAAAGAACTGAATGAGAACCAATATGTGTAATCATCTATTCCCATGTAATACAATGACCTATTCTCATATAATTTTTCTCTAGAATTTTTTAAAAAAGCACAATTCAGTGTTAACAATGATGAGAAAGGGCACAGACAGGACGTCCTTCATCTAAAGTCAGACTTCCCAGCAAGGAATTAGGGTAGTGTATTACCAAGTCATCTGCAGAACATAACAATGGCATAAATCCAGTATGGTCTCTGGCAATCATTCCTTATTATGTATAAGGAAATCAGCAACATACAGTAGCAAAGGTTTTCAACTGCCTAGGCTCTGCAGTCTCTCTAGAAGCACGTGATATGTGACAGCAACTGCAGCTCTCAGCCTCTTGCAAATAAATCCAGCTTTAGCTAAAAGATGAACTCTGGTATTTCCTTTCTTGCAATTATTGTACAAGAGCTCATTTATGGGAAATTGAGAATTTATGTCTTTTCTATTGACTGATTGGACTATGCTCTAGAGGTCAAGATGATTTAAAACCAACTGCAGATTAAACTTACCAGGGTCTTGAGCCCGGCCATCAAATTGGTGTTCCTATAAAGAGAGAGAGAGAAAGAGAGAGAGAGAGAGAGAGAGAGAGAGAGAGAGAGAGAGAGAGAGAGAGAGAGAGAGAGAGAGAGAGATATGATCCACCTCTTCTCAAGGGCAAGGAGCCCAGGAAGAAGAAAGAAAGCTTCCTTGAACTTAACCTTCTGTCATTTAGTGACTCTCCCAGAGCAATACAAAGGCCTCATCCATATGTCCTGCTTGCCGTGGCATCAGGCACCTCACTGTTTATCAAGAAGATAATGTCATTCTCAACTTATCCCTAACCCACTGTGTGAGCAGCCTTTGTCAATCTTTTCTTGCTACCGTATACATCATATGTGGTGTTTTCCATGTTGCTGGCTCAAGTAGCGTAGTGTAGCCTCATTCATGACCTCATTTTGTTATGGGAAATGCCTCTCCTCCAATTGCTTCATATACACATCTGTGGGTGTGCCCCCTCCCTACAATCTCTGGTAGCTTCCCTCCAAGGTCTTTTCATCTTGAGCTGCTGGGATACCTATCCTCCTTGAAAAAGACTCTTCCCATAAAAGACTGAACCTGTCTGAGGCATTATATGGATTCCTTATGTACCTGAAAATCCTAGTGTTTTGAAACCCTGCTACAGTGTTTCCTGTTCGGGTGAAGCACCAATGAACCACTGAATACTTAAGATTTTCAGCTGATGTGAGTAAATAACATTATAGCCATTTTTTACCTGCTTGTAACTTCCTGACATCCTCCAGAGGAAAGACCTACATAAATGCATTGAGCGGACAGTGCCATTTTGCCTACTCTAATGCTATTTTATGTACTCCATGAGATACTTCCCTTGCTACTTATAGCCACAAGGATGATTGCAACTGATCAACTGCAGGAGACAATAACAGCTTAAGCACAGTCTTGAATGTAAAAAAAAAAAAATCAAGCTAGCCCATGATAACATACCAGACTCTGCAAGTCAGTGGCATCCTTCCATTTCTGCTTCCTTGCTTCTTCTGTCACCTTGTAATTTTTTCCCATGTCTTTGCTCCTACAGAGTGTGAGACATTGCATGAAAAAAGAGCTCTTCCATTAAATGTCCTGACAGAAGTCTAGCAGAACCAATTACATAAAACAGTGTTTTCAACCTTGACCAATTGAAGAGGTGTGGACTTTGCTCTGCTGGCTGGGGAATTCTGGGAGTTGAAGTCCACACCTCTTCAAGTGGCCATGGTTGAGAAACACTGACATAAAAGATACAGCCTGGAGCTCTATCGCAAATTAACTGATGCTCCACTCCAGTTTTCTCCAAACTTGTGTCCACAAATATATGGAGACTACAGCATGACTAGGTGTAGTAAGAATTACAGTCCCAATACATTTAGGGCACACAAATCCACCCCAAATTTTTCTAGAAGCATGTGAAAGCTTGGGTGGGGGGTTGGACTAGATGACCTACAAGGTCCCTTCCGTTAATCTGTTAAATCTGAAATGTAGGATTTGGACATCAAGAGTCATCCACAGGCCTTTGCTGCAGACAGATTATCAAAAAAATGGCAGCACCGATTTCTCAACAACTGCAAAATCTCATTGCTATAGCTGTCCATATTTTCAGTAAATGAATAACATCAGTGTGAAAACTATTCCCTTATTTTTAAAAAGGAAAGATTGCAAAGAAATAAAAATGACATAGAAATGAGGACAGTGTCTGATGGATTTTTTACATCTGGGTGAGGCAAGAGAGATTAGTGGGGTAGATTGAAGGGGTTTCAGATTGAGTCAGGATACCCTGAATAGTCATAAGCAACTTAGAAGGGGATCACAGTACTTTTAAAAACCCGATCAGGCTTATGCAAGTGACATGGGACACTATTAAAACTGCCTCTGGCCTTTGTTCTCTGTTACCCAAATGATCACAGTGGGCAGCAATTCCATAACGTTTGAGAAGTCATATAATATAATATTTGAGAAGCCATGTGGTATATAGATTAAAACTGAATTATTAGAAGTAATATAAAAAGTAATATATTTACTTCTTGCCCAACCCTAACATTAATGAAACCATTAATTCCTAGGGGATCATATACATTTATTTTATTTCAAGGGTTCAAAATACCTGAAAGTGTGAGAACCACAGAACTAGAGAATAAAGCACTGATGCTTAGCATATTACATGGTTCCTCCCTCTAGACTGCCAGAAGCAGAATAATTAAAAAGCCAATATACTGAATTTGCATAAAACATTCTTATGGCAGAATGTTATTTTTCTTAGAGCCTTTGATGTAAAGTTTTCAAGCTGGCACAGAATTTCAGCTGTTGGGGTGTATTCAACAGAGCCCCATCCACATCACACTTCACAAAAGATTTCTTTCCTCCACCAGTTAATGTAAAAACAGAGTCTGTTAGTATGGTGTGTATCCAATAGCTCATATCAAATGAAAGGATCAGCATGTAATACAGACGCGTATTTATAGACACACAAATTTATAAAAATGAAAATATTAGCATGACCGGCAAGGGAGCCACCACTGTACACAACTGTACAAAGACCAGAAGAATGGAATTCCTAATAACAAAAAGGAACATGCAGAAGCAGAACGAATGCTTTTCTATTGTACCTTTCTCAAAAGTAGCCATTTAAGTCTATATAAATATACGTGTGTGTGCGCGCGCGCACATGTAGGTAGTCCTTGACTTACAACAGTTCGTTTAGTGATGATTCAAAGTTACGACACTGAAAAAAGTGACTTATAACCATGTTTTACACTTCCGAGTGTTGCTGCATCCCCATGGTCATGTGATCAAAATTCAGATGCTTGGCAACTAGTTCATATTTAGGATAGCTGCAGCATCCCAGGGTCATGTGATCACCTTTTGTGACCTTCTGACAAGCAAAATCAATAGGGAAGCTAGATTCACTTAATAATTATGTGACTAACTTAACAATTGCTAACTTAACAACTGTGGAAAGAAAGGTCGTAAAATAGGGTTTTACTTTACTCACTTAAATGTCTCACTTAGCAACATAAATTTTGGGCTCAATTGTGATCATAAGTCAAGGACTACATATATGTATGTACATATGTATGTATGGTTGTATGTATACATGATTGGTTTAAGATAGAGAAAGAAGTGTGATAAGGTTGCATTCTCTCTCCTTTCTTATTCAACCTGTATGCCAAAATGATATTGAGAGTAATGACATCAACAATCTTCAATATGCTGATGATACAACTCTCCTCTCAGAAAGCAAAGAAGGCCTAGAACATCTGATCAAGAAAATCAAAGAAGAAAGTGAGAATTTTTGTCTTTCTGAACATCAAAAAGACCAAGCTCATGACCACTGCAAGAAATGGAAACATCAAAATCAGTGGTGGGTTGCTGCCGGTTCAGACCAGTTCACCTGTACCGGTGGCGGAAATTTGCGCCGGCTCACCGAACCGGCAGCGATGGCCGGCTGTCCACACCCCCGAACCGGTCCTCCGGTTGCCGCGGCTGGCAAAGAACCCTCTGCGCATGTGCAGAGGGTCATTTCCCCATAGTGACGCACTTCCGTCGCGATGCGAACCGGTAGGGAAGGTAAGTGGAACCCACCCCTGATCAAAATAGAAATTGAAGGTGAAGAGATAGAATGTGTGGGAAAGTTCACTTTCCTAGGATCGCAGATCGATCAAACTGGTGGATACAGCCCAGAAATAAAACATCCCATTGAACTGTTCAGCAATGATGAACATGAGCCAAATATGAAAAAGCAAGAACATCAGCCTAGCAACCAAATGTAGGTTAGTCCACTCTATCGTGTTCTCCACAGCTACCTATGGTTGTGAAAGTTGGACCTTAAAAAAGCAAGATAGGAAGAAAATCGACTTGTTTGAGCTGTGGTTCTGGAGAAGGCTCCTGTGTCTTCCTTGGACAGCAAAGATGACTAACAAGCAAGTACTGGAGTACATAACACCAGCCATGCCCCTAGAAGGCAAAAATCACAAAACTGCATCTTACTTATTTTGGCCATGTCATGCAGGCGAATTCACTGGAGAAAACAACTATGTTTGGAAGAGTTAGCAGTAAAAGGAAACTAGGCTACTAAAGAACACGATGGCTGGACACCATCAAAGCTGACTCCAGCCACAGCAAAGAAAAACTCGAAGAAGCAGAGCAAGATTGGAAGACGTGGAGAGGAATCACCAAGAGTCGGACAAGACAGAGGATAACATCATCATCATATATATAAGTGTGTGTGTGTGTGTGTGTGTGTGTAAATATACAAATACATATGCATATACATATATTTATACAGGAACATGAGCTCAAGTTCATAACTATCTGACCCATAGATCAAACAAAACAAAATACCAAAACTACTGTAGAAATTATAAAGCTATAAGGACTATGAGACTGTTATTGGTAATGTTGTGATGGTTAGAGGTGCATATTATTGCCACACAGAGAAATGCAGTAGTAAATTCCTTTCACCAACTACATTTCAAGCCAGAAATAAAGGGAAACGACAACAATCACTCCATATTACGGCATTCCATTTCCCTATTGAGTCCAAAGGAAAGACATGTTTTAAAATTTTAGAATTCCCACTTCAGAAAGTTTTTGGAAAGTTGTCACTTTCACATGTAACCGTCTCAAAATTTTACAATCTGTGTCATGTGGTCCTTTTCTAAATCATGCTTTTCTAATGGAATCTGAAAGCTGCTTTTGTTGATACAGCTGCGACGTCATGCCCATGCAAAGTAACTTAACATGGTCATTAGAGAGCATAGACAACTTCTTTAGATGGACAGATGAAAATTCCCTTAAATTGTGAGTTCTATTATTAGCAGAACTTGTAAAACTATTATATTGATAGCAGCTCAAATACTGTATTTACCAGTCAGTATTGTCCTGTAATGTATTCCTATTTCTAGGTATAATCTTTAGCAAATGCCAATGTTTACAAATTATGTTTCTAATTCCACACATACAGCTTTGATATTGATGGTATGCTATCTTATTTTTCTTTTTGTTGGACTTTAAAAATAAAGGCTTCTAATTAATAGTTTGTATCTGTAGCTTATTCCAATGCTTTGTCCCCAAAATTAGACATGAAATACAGAAATAGTATTTTCACATGATGATTACAAGTTATTCATGACAAGAAGCACTTACGTGTTCTGCAATAGAGACTGAGATATCTCTCCTGGTGACTTTCTGAAAGCCAAACAAGAACAGAGTGAGTTTTCAAAAGACATCATCTCCTATTTGAATGTGGTCGGAGCTTTGAGATGGTATGAAAGAAATTATAATGTTTTTTTCAGCCTGGAAGAACAGGGAATGGTTTCTTGGAGCATAGAGTAAATTGGAAAAGATCAAGTTTTCCAGACAGGGGAAGGGCTATAGTATATTTTACCAAATCATATAATGCTCCTTGGTTGAGGATTGCTCATATTTGGTTTCAGTCTAATACCTTTTCATAATGCATCCTGAAATAGCCAATGCAGAAGTGGGTTCCTCCCGGTTCGCCCGAACCGGTAGCGACCCGCTGGTGATGTCACGGTGATGTCACGGAACCGGTTCTGTCGGTGCCGGTCCGTGGGCGCCGCCATCTTTTTTTTGGATTATTTTTTTTTTGAATTTTTTTCCAGGTTTTTTTTCTTCTGCGCATGCGCAGAAGCCAAGTTTCCGGCACTGCGCATGTGTCGCCAACTTGTTTTTGGCTTTTTTTATTATTATTATTGTTTTCTGAGTTTTTGGCACTGCGCATGTGTGCGTGCGTTCACGAGGCGCAGCCACGTGGCGCGGGAGGAAGTGAACCGGCAGCGAGGTAAGTTAGAACCCACCCCTTAGCCAATGCTAATAACTGTAGTCATCCCGGAGAAGGTCCATCTAAGTAGTTGCTAATAGTCAGCATTGACTTGATGATACATAATCAATAAGTCAATCTGTAGTTAATGTTAGATTTCAAGCTAGTAACACAGATATGATTTTCCTGAATATTCACCTCCGGCAGAATTGCCAAACCAGCAAACCCAAGGCACAAAAGAAGAGGATTCCAGTGAGTGTAAGAACCACCACAAACCATGGATCTGGTGCCCAGTATGCCACAGTTCTGTGCAAAACGATCGGCTTCTTGGGGGTTGTCTGAAATCATAATAGTATGATTATAATAGTAAATCATAATAGTAATAAATTTAGTATGGAGAGACACACAGCTTTTTCAGATGCTAAGCTCAGCCCAGCCAAACTCTACCCATGTAGCTCATGAAAGAGCTAAATTATTGGGTGCTGATTCTTCTTGAATTTTATGGACATTTCTTTTCAATCCATTCTTCGTCATAACTCAGATTCAATCTATTATTCCTTATTCAGCCTGCAACAGTGCTTCCACAATGCCAGGGAATGTTCAGCCCTAAGCCTATTGCAAATTACAATTTACAGCAGCCAAATTAGTATGATTAATGCTACCAGCTCTAGGAGTTTTTGTTAAGAATTTGACATTCTCTCAGTAGCTAAGTCAGAATACTTTACATTAGCAAGATAAAACTGTGCTGAGTAGCAGACTCAGAGTCATTCACTCTCACACACATACAGTATTCCAAATCACATGGAGAAGGGGAAAAGTACCATAAAGTAACCAGAAGTCTGTGATTTAAATCCCAATTTGGGCATGAAAGCTAGCTGAATGAATTTGGACCAGTCCCTCTCTTTCAGCCCAACCCACTTCACAGGGTTGTTGTTATGGGGAAAATAGGAGGAGGAAGGAGTACTATATATATTCACTGTGGTGGGATAAAAATAAATAGTGCTAATTCCCCAGTGCCTCAGAAAATGCACTGGGCTTTCACATTGCCAGAACCTACAAAGCAATCTTTAAATGCCACTCCTCTGGAGGCATCTAAATCAGGGGTGGGTTCCACTTACCTTCCCCACCGGTTCGCATTGCGACGTTTTACGCGTGCCGCTTGCTCCGCTCACGCGCGCGCGCACAGTCCCTAGCGCAATTTTGCTTCCGCGCATGCTCAGTAGCTGCAATCAGCCCGAAACACAGCTGAGGAGCTGATCAGCCGTGCTTCGGGCAAAGGAATAAAGGTCAGTATAAACCCAGGGGCGGGTGGGAAGGCCCTTTTTCAAGCAGCAGAACAGTAAAAAATTCACAAAAAATTCACAAAAAAAGATGGCGGCGCCCACGGACCGGCACCGACCGAACCGGATCCGTGATGTCACCAGCGGGTCGCTAACGGTTCGAGCGATCCAGTCCGAACTGGGAGGAACCCACCCCTGATCTAAATGCTTCATTATGGAAGCAATGTGGATAGCGAAATATCTATTCTCATGACTTACTTCACAGACTGGGGAAATAGTCTGTGAGACAAATACCACAAATGTGTGATAACTCCAGTGATGCAAATGGAAGAAAAAGTCTATGCCCACAACACATATGACTGCTCACCGTAGTAGTTATGGTGGTAGTAGATACAGTTGTGGCCCAAGGGATCACATTAACAACAACTGTGACTGTGGTGCTGAAGCGAGGTGAGCTATCACTGTCTGTCACTTCCACCAGAAGCACAAAAACAAGAGGATCATATATACCATCAGGTCTGTAGGAAAAGGTGTTAGGGAAAAGACTTTGTCCTACCATGCGAAAACGGCCATTTACATTGCCTAGAAAAGAAAAGAGCATTGCTGTTTTAAGTGAGTGTTAAATTTGTTCCTAATTTAATTGCTTGTAACTTTCTGCCAGAAATCTTTCGGAAAGCTATTTGAAACTGATCCACAATCATCCTCACTATTTTAGATCTCTGTCAACACCAAAACACAGTGGGCATTGTCATATTCACATCTGTGACTCTGATAGTCACTGGGAGCATCCTGAGCCGGGAATGGGACAACTTGCTACATCCAACTTGCTGCGGCCAACTCACCACGGCCAACTCACCACGGCCAACTCACCATGGCCAACTTGTTGCAGCCAACTCATCATGGCCAACTCGCTGCGGGACAATGTAACAATTCTATTTAATTATTTAAAATAAATAAAAAATATTTTAATTTTTGCCATTCACATTTTATTATGTCCCTCCTTTTGCATCCTTTCTTTAATTTTTCTATTCCACCATTTGATATTAGTGTAACTCTTGTCCTGCAGCGAGTTGTCCTGTGGTTAGATGGCTATGGCAAGTTGGTCATGGCAAGTTGGTGATGGCAAGTTGGCCATGGCGAATTGTCAAAGACCCTCCTGAACCAATTAGTGCTTTCCTTCCTTCCTCTACAGCTGGCCAGTACTGGGAGCAAAAATCCAGTCAGTTGCCTTCTGAACTACTAGTGGCATTTAATGAGTAACAGCCCCACAACCACACTCCACATAAAGATGATAAATGGCTAGTGACCTGCCTCATTAATCATTTTTTTCTAAACTTGTACATTGTAAAAAATATATAAACAAATCCATCCAAATGTCTCCAAAACTTCCCATTGACAGGACTTCCACTCCACTGTTGCATTAAAAACCTTCTGTGAATCGTGAAGCAATAGCAATAGCACTTAGACTTACATACCGCTTTACAGTGCTTTACAGCCCTCTCTAAGCGGTTCACAGAGTCAGCATATTGCCCCCAACAATCTGGGTCCTCATTTTTACCCACCTCGGAAGGATGGAAGGTTGAGTCAACCTTCAGGGATACATGAAAAGACAAGCTCCAGAAAGAAGACACCTTAGTATGGAACTTGGAAGGGGGAGGGGGGAAGGTTCCAGGGGGGAAGGTTGTTGTTATTCCTGGCTTGAGCCAAAGAATTAGGTTGTGGGAAGAGATCAGTTTTCATCCAGCTAGGAAATGGACTATCCCCTGCAGCAAGAATGATCCTATAAAAAGTTGGTCCCTTTTCACTTCACCAGACAAAAGACTTTGCCACACATTGAAAAATGACCCCAACTCTGCCAGCCTGCTTGTTTTATGTTCCTCCATTCTGAGTGCTCTCCCACTTGCTGGGCCAGTCGTCCACAAGCAATTCCCACAGAAGCCCCATCACCCTCCATTTAGCTTACTTGGAACTACAATTCCCAGAGGTAAGGAGTCCCATTTCAGATCATCATCAAAAAGTCTAGGGCAATTGAGGCAAAATGAGGAAAGACACAGCCTTCCAGATCTCAGGGGACAAAAATGGTTAACAATCATTTTGCAGAAACTGGATTGAATCAGATGACATCCCTACCTGGAGAGCATCCCCATGAAAAAATATGCTTTCTATCCAGCACATTCCCTCTATCATCGCTATCTAGTACTAACTGGGTCCATCTTGCTAAATCCACTTTTCCTGCAATTTAATTATTTAATCATTTTATAAGTAGCTGCAGTAACAGCCCTCACTGGTGAGCTTCTATTCTCCAACTTTTTCCCTGTTTCAAGTTCAGCTTATTCCTTCTTTTTCCAGGTCCAAAAGAAGACCCCGGTACGAATCTCTTTTAATTTATTTAAACAGGTCCTGGCAATTTGCGACCCATTCCATACCACGAACAATGTTGTAGGTCAGTTTGGTTCCTCTCTCTTCATCTTCACAATTAATATCGGTGATTTTTATATTTCTGGCTTGGGTGGAATATATGGAATACACCAAAAACGGTTCTTTACACTTAGGAGGATGATCGTTCACATCCTGGGGATAAAAAAGATACCAAGTTTCATGGTAGACAGCTCACAGGTTTCCAAACATTCTCTTCCTTGTTGCAATGATCAGAGAATTTCCAAAACACAAGCCTCCAAGCAAGCAAGATTTCCAGGCCTCAGGCTTCCCCTGTTGCCACAAAGGGAATTAAGCTATCGCAACATGTGTATAATTGTAATTCTACACGAACCAAATAAGACTAAAAAACAGCATAAAGCAGATACTTGCAGAAGTGATTTTGGGCTGGAAAAGTATGACTTTCTGCAGTTGGTTATTTGCCAGATGAGATTACAATTCAGGTAGTCCTTGACTTACAACCATCCCGTTTAGTGACCATTTGAAGTTACAATGGCACTGAGAAAATTGACTTATGAATGTTTTTCACATTTTACGACAGTTTGCAGCATCCCCATGGTCACATGATCAAAATTCAGATCGGTTGGCAACTGGTTCGTATTTATGATGGTTGCAGTGTCCTGCGGTTGCAAGTATCATGTGATCACCTTTTGTGACTTTCTGACAAGCAAAGTCAATGGGGAAGCCAGACTCACTTAACTACCATGGTGCTAACTTAACAACTGTGGCAAGAAAGGTCGTAAAATGGAGCAAAATTCACTTAACTGTCTTGCTTAGCAAAAGACATTTTGGACTCAACCATGGTTGTAGGTTGAGGACTACCTGTATTCAATGGGCTAGCAGGCATTCCTAAAAGATAGATATGGTATTAAGATCATAAACCATAAAACAATCCACTGCCCTCAGTGAAAACCTGCTCCATCCCAGGCCTTGCAAAAGTTTTAGAACTTATTTTTGTTAGCAGAGCAATAAAAGGGAAAATGGTTACCCTGCTTTTCTCTAGTATTACAGTGCTCCGGATCTGAAGCAGGTTTCAATGGCTGCTATTTACTACTGTATGTAGTTTTAAAAGTTGCATGCAAATATCAGGCTATAAAGTCAAAGCTTTTAGTAGCTGATCCTACTTTGTACATTTCAGATGTTCTGGCAACAGTTCCCAACCAGCACAGCTATTGGTCTAGGGATTGTGGGAGAATGGGCAGTGAGTCCAATGCATCTAGAAGGCACCAATTTGGCTGCTCTATACAGCTGGTCTCTCTCTACTCCCACTTGAATAAAAAAAAAATTATGCCCGTGCAATTTTTGTTTTCAAGGTTTCTGACAGAAAGGACCCACAGATAGGCATTTTTATAGCAACAGGGAGGACAACAGGCCATGTTTCTCCTTGCAAATGTCCTTAACAAATGGACATTTTAGAAGAGTGATAACTTAAAACCGATAAAATATATTACTGTGTAGCCTATTAAAGAGCAGAAGTGGGAAGATACAAATATATAACACATATTTGCATATTGCCCCCACAACTCACATAGCAGATGAGTAATTGTAAATCATAGGAAAAGGAGGCTGTTCAAAGCTCAGCTTTTCCTAGCACAAGATGGGCCAACCTTTCTGTGAACAGAGTGGCTGCACTCCCACTTTTAAAAGCTAGAGGGAGACATTTAGTCATGCTGCTACACAGGCTAGAGCTGAACACCGTTGCCTTGTTCGGTTTTTCTTTTTTGGGTAAAGCATTTAATAGACTTAATATTGTCTTTATTCAAACACACATATCCATAGACATATGCGCATTCCTCCTCCCCCCAATAATTATGTCCCCAAAATCTGGTGTTTGGCATCTGCTGCGTCTGAATTGTTCGGCAGAGTTTCAGGAGCTACCAAGTGTGGTGGGAATCCAGCATGCAAGTCAGAGTTCTCCAGCCATCTCACTTAATCAGTTATGGGGGATATAATTTATGGTGCAGCTGGGGTGGGGGTGGGGCGGTAGTCAAAGCTCTGTATCAACATACTGTAGCCTCTCTTCTGTTTTCAAATTACCTGCACGAAAATCGTGACGTTACATGTTGTTGTCTTTTGAGTGCCGGGAGCTGCTTCATTCTCCAGGTCTTTTAGAATGACAGCCAGATGATACACTTTCTGTTTTTCATAATCCAGGGGCAAAAGTACATGCAGCTGACCTGTGACATGTTATAAAACTATTCTGGGTGATTTCCAGGTTAGTCTGCATCCAGACCCAGCCTGCTCCTCTTCAGTATCTATATCCACATGCCACCCAGTTCAGCTAGCAAAAATATAGTTGGTGCTTATTTATTATACATAGAAAATATCAAAACATTTAACTGGAAAGCCGGGATGGAAGGCAGGCAAAAGCAGAGAGAGAGAGAAAGAAACATGAACAATGGTCAAGAATCTTTCTTTCTTCCTTCCTTCCTTCCTTCCTTTCCTTCCTTCCTTCCTTCCTTCCTTCCTTCCTTCCTTCCTTCCTCCCTCCCTCCCTCCCTCTCTTTCTTTCTTTTGTAATTAAGCTATTTGACACTCTGTCCAATAAACTAGAAAACCCTACAAGCTTTCTGTCTTTTCACTAATTATTTTTTGTAAGTTTCATTTTCTTCTTTAGGAATTGTTTGACCTAAAATATATAGTAGTGCCTATGTTATACTTTACAGAGTTTGAAACCTGCCTTCCTCATGCAGTTGCTAAACATAATTCGATTCTAAATATGAGAGATCAGTGTATTACTGTATTCCCCCTGAGGAAGTCCTGATGCAGTCAGTTTCAGACAGGTGAAACAATTAGTGAAAGAAGACCCTTAAGCTGTTTGGTAAATAAAGCCTGGGGAGGCCCTGCCAAGTAGGACCACCATTAGCTACCTGTATGGCGATTAATGTAAAAAACTCCAGCATCCGCATCCATTATGCTGTATTCAATGTTGTTGAATGGATAGTCTTGATCAGAGCCATTGACATTGCCAATTTTGTATCCATACTCAGTATTCTCTGGTACACTGAATACCCGTTTTGAGCACTTTGGGTAGAATTCATTCACTCGTCTTACTGTCACCAGCACAGGAACAGTGGCTGCAAGATAGAAAAAGAAACTCAGAAAGCTTATATGATGACAAAGTTCCAGCAAGCACTTTATAATTGGCAAGTAACTAAGTGCCTAACCTACATAATTACAGACAGCAAGCAAAGCTCAAATACAGTAATCCTTAAAGCTGCAGACCTGAAGGTTTACCCCTAGGTTTGCCAATCAAGTGGGTGATTTGATTTTTAGAGGAAAGCAGGGATGAGAATGAGTGAGAAACTATCATCTGCTTATCTCCCAGTGATAACTCCTTCTAGGTACTTTTCACAGTGCTATTGTCGGTTCTTAAAGGCACAGTCAGGAATCAACCACAAGAAATACTAGAACTCTATTTATATAAGCTATAACATGGGTCCTCAAACTACGGCCCGCGGGCCGCATGCGGCCCACCGAAGCCATTAATCCCACGCAGGACCACGAGGCTGCCCCACCCACATCGCCCCGCCCACCCTTCGGCCGAGCACAAGACTTACCTTTGCAAGCCCCGTGGGCTGGAACTGAAAGGTAAGGCCAACAATTTTGGCCTGCAGAGACGTTCTGGAGGTGGGGGAGGTGAAAAATGGGGCGCACAGACGCCCCAGGCGGCCAAAAACGGGCAAAACCGGCCCATTTTTGCCTGTTTTTGGCCTGCAGAATGCTGCTGGAGGCCGGGGAGGTGAAACGGGATGCACAGATGCCCCAGGAGGCAAAAAAATGGGCAAAAATGGCACATTTTTCACCTCCCCCGCCTCCAGAAGATAGAGAAAGAGAGAGAGAGGCAAAAATGGTCCGGTTTTCACCTCCCTCACCTCCAGAACATCTCTGCAGGCCAAAATTATTGGGCTTACCTTTCAGTTCCAGCCTGCAGGGCTCGCAAAGGTAAGTCCTGTGCTCGGCTGAAGGGTGGGTGCGGTGCTGCTGGGGGCAGCCTCATGGTCCTGCGTGGGCCGGATTAATGGCTTCAGCCGGCTCCCCCCCCAGAGGACAGGGACAGAGAGAGAGAGAGAGAGAGAGAGAGAGAGAGAATAAAAAATGATCTAGTAAAAAGAAAAGTCATCCAAAAGAGCAACCTGCAAACAAAAGCAAATAAAACACCCCCAGGAGCAAAACAAATTAAAGTTTAATTTGTGTGCATTGTTTAATGGACTGTTAAATTGGCCACAGCCACCTAGTTACATGACCTAGCCACGCCCACCCAGCCGGTCCGGCCCCCCAACAGTCTGAGGGACCGTGAATTGGCCCCCTGTTTAAAAAGTTTGAGGACCCCTGAGCTATAATAACATAAAAGATTGACAGAATTTCTCCTTCTGTCTCTCTTATATCAAAAACTGTTGGATTCTGGCACAGAAGACGCTTGAGACAGGTTGGGTACAACAGCTCTTTATTGTGGGTGTCTCCAGACTCCAGCAGCCAGGCATTCTGACAGCCGGCTTTATATACCGAGCTGTCAGTGAGACCAACCAATCAGGGCTCTCCATTCTCCCGCCAGAATGAAGGACCTGACAGTAAACTATTTACATCTTTAATATACAACACCCCTCCCCTCTTGGTTTGGTCCAACCAATTAACATACGTAATCCCGCAAGTAGGAGGGGCGTTTAGAAGTCCTAGTGGACCTGCACAGCTCATTCGGGGAGCTGGCATCGAGCAGAGAGGATGGGTTTCGTTCCCTCTCTAGCTCCGCCTGTGGAAGCTCCGAGAAGCTTTAGGGCGTGGCCTTGGGATTATCCGGAACCGGTTCGTGACTGGGACAGTGCTGGACCTCCGGTTCCCCAGGTAAGTACTCCGCCTCCCTCGGGTTGTCTTCAGCTGTGGGGAAGGAATAGGAATTGTTTTTTAATTTATTGTAGTCTGCATTGGGAAGTTGGCGGCTCGAAGCCGCTGGCCCATTAACAGCTCGGCCGGGCTTCTTCCTGTGGCCATACTTGGGGTGATGTGCTGGGCCAGCAAGAAGTTGTCTACCCGGGCTTGCCAGTCCCCCGGGCCAAGCCGGCCTAGTGCCTCTTTGGCTGCTCGCACCATGCGTTCCGCCTGACCATTACTTGATGAATGGAACGGGGCGACAAGGGTGTGACGGACCCCAAGCTCCACCAAGAACCCCTCAAACTGTGTGGCCGTGAATTGCGGCCCGTTATCAGAGACCAACATGTCGGGTAGGCCGTGTGTTGCAAACAGTCTCCGGAGTGCTTTGATTGTGGCCTCTGCAGTAGTGGACCCCATTAGTACAATTTCCAGCCACTTTGAGTAGGCTTCTATGACTACCAGGAAGGTTTGCCCATGGAAGGGGCCTGCGTAGTCTATGTGAACCTGGGACCAGGGGGCTCAGGGTTTGTCCCACTCCTGTGCCAGGGCTTTGGGTGGAGCTGCCCTCGACTCCTGACAGGGGGTGCAACCGGCTACCCACTGTTCGATCTGTTCATCCATTTTCGGCCACCAGACGTAGCTCCGGGCCAGAGCCTTCATCCTAACCACCCCGGGGTGCCCTTCGTGCAACGCCCTTAGAACTGCCTCTCGAAGCGACAGAGGCGC
>QLTV01002693.1:2521367-2567846 GCA_003457575.1 Thermophis baileyi
ATATATAAAATGGAACTTCAACCACATTTTTCACAGCCAGTCTTCACGTTTTTTCCACATCCTGTGAATACCCCTGAAACATAGGTCCTCTTAGGCACAATGGGAAGACTGGTTCCTGAAGGATGTTTTAATATCTCCTTTTTCTCCTGCTATTTGCCTCCTCAATTATAAAACATTTAATGCCCTCTGAGGAAGCACTCCAGGGACTGCCTGTTTTCCTGTATTTTTTTTTCCTGTTGCTTTTATCCTTCTGAACAAGTTCTTCACAGAACATATAAAGAAAAATGCTCCTAAATTCCTAAAGTCATAGTGAGACCCCCAAATTTAGGAGACCTGTTTTGTTAACAGTGTGGGAACACATTCGCACACTGCAGGAGAAAGTTTGAACAAATATCTGTTGGAATGCAGACAGTAAGCAGAAATGGTTTAAGAGGCTCCAAAGACATATCTAGCTTTGCCTTTATAACAGATCATTCTTCTCCAAACTTTCTGAATGTGTTGGATAACAATTGACAATAGCCATGCTAGCTGAGAATGATGGGAGGTATAGTCAAGAACATTTGCAGAGTAATGGGTATGCACAGCCCTGCACTAATCTCAGCAAGCCTTTTTTTAAAACCCTTCTCTCCTGGAAACAATGTTTTAAATGAATTAGAGTTAATTATACTTAATTAACACAGATCCATGGGGGAAAAAATCTAAAACCTGTTCTTCGATGATAGGATATAAAATTATATAAAAAGCCTGAAAGTCTATTAGACTGTTCTAGGGAGCTAAAATGTGCAGGCTATGTTGTATTAATTTTACTTGATCCAATAAAATTATTATCCAGTTAGGAAATATTTTTTCCTCCTGAATGAAAAGATGTAACACATCCCTTCTCCCTTTCAAAACTACTTCTGCAATTCTAAACCAATTAATTAATAGTACCAGAGGAAAATAAGAAAGGGATGTTTTATGTATTGATTTTGGCAATCTCTACAGTTCCTGTTGAAAAAGGGATTTGCACAAAAGTGAAACAACTATCCTTTTTTGTTACTTCAGCAAAACATTTATAAACCAACATAGCTGGGGAGCAACCTTCCTCAATTCATATAGGATGGCCTGATTTTTAGGATTCTGCATGTTTCTCCAGAGGCTAAAAAAAAAACACCCCATATACAGTAGCTACATAAACTGGGAAAATTCAGCTGACATAGTAAAAATGATTAGTAACAATCAGGCTTTTGATAAGACTTATTTGTGAAATTGATTAAAGAAATCTGTTATTTTCAGAAGGAATCAGTAGATCGTTTAGCCAATTTGCTATCCAGCGGCAAGCTTAATTGACATTTTCTAAACTTGTTTTGAACAAATTGTTAAATGAAATTGTGCTATGATAATCTAGCTCAACTATTTTGAAAGCATTTGGGCTTTTATTACCGATACATAAAAATGAGAAAACATCTTCTACCCAAGCTTTTAGGGACCAAAATGCCACAGCTTCCACAGAGCAGACCGCAGAGGCGATTCAGAAAGCAAAAACCAGAATTCTGATTACTGAAAATATCTCTGCAAGGAAAGAAGAGATTTTAATGAAAAGGATACAGGTAGTCCTTGACTTACGACCACAATTGAGCCCAAAATTTCTGTTGTTAAGTGAGACATTTGTTAAGTGAGTTTTGCCCCATTTTACGACATTTCTTACCAGAGTTGTTAAGTGAATCACTGCAGTTGATAAGTTAGTACCACGGTTGTTAAGTTAATCTGGCTTCCCCATTGACCTTTCTTGTCAGAAGACTGCAAAAGGTAATCACATGACCTTGGGACACAGCAACGGTCATAAATATGAACCGGATGCCAAGCACCTGAATTTTGATCACATGATCATGGGGCTGCTTACAAAGGTCGTAAGCGTGAAAAACGTTTACGTGTTAAGTCACTTTTTTCAGTGCCATTGTAACTTTGAACGGTCACTAAATGAACTGTTGTAAGTCGAGGACTACCTGTAGTCTGTTAATGAGGCTAGGGAAAGAATAAGAGCCAGGTGAGAAAAACAATAGAATCTCTGGCTGCAGATTGTCAATTGCAATTTCAACTGCAGCTGATAGCAGCTTTTTCTCTTGAAATGCCCCAATTCGGACACTGGTCTATAACACTGAAGATCAGCAAAAGCTTTTCAAGTTTTGGACAGGAAACATTTTCCTTCCCACTTGGAGGTAGTATGGACTGAACTGGGGACCTTCTGCATGAAAAACCCGAGCTTGCCCTCCAGCTGCACAAGGGCTTCTTTGGCAAGACACCAGCACTTTGAAATAGATTGTTGAGCCCTAAACCCGCAGCCAAACATCAGGACCGTGAAACTAAGGCAGGATCTGCTGATTTTTCTTTCCTGCTACTGAATTGGCCTTCATATGTCATTTTACTATCTTTTGCTTTATGTACATTGTGAACAATTGGCTTTTACTCTCATGGCCATCTTGGGTATCAACTTGTACATCATGAGGGAAATTCCCTAAACAAGGCAAAGATAGTGACACTCTTCTCCTCTGAATCAAATTTCTATAAAGTGTTTGTATAAATATGTCAGAAAAAGTCAGGAAAAAAGTTCGCCTGGTGCACCAATTGCGACCCTACTTGGATCAAGAGGCTCTCCTCACAGTCACTCATGCCCTTGTCACCTCACGGTTAGATTATTGCAACGCGCTCTACATGGGGCTACCCTTGAAGAGTGTTCGGAGACTACAGTTGGTCCAGAATGCGGCTGCGCGAGCTGTCGTGGGTGCACCTAGGTACACCCACATTACACCAATTCTCCGCGAGCTGCACTGGCTTCCTATTGGTCTCCGGGCTCAATTCAAGGTGTTGGTTATTACCTTTAAAGCCCTGCATGGCTCAGGGCCAGGTTATCTACGAGACCGCCTTCTACCACATAGCTCCCAGCGACCGGTAAGATCCCACAGGGTTGGGCTCCTCCGGGTCCCGTCAGCTAAACAGTGCTGGACTACCCCCACCCTGCTGGCCTTCCGGAAAGCGGTGAAGACCTGGCTGTTCCGGCAGGCTTGGGGCCGTTGATCTCGCTTTTGCAATTTGGCGAGATCCGGCCAGGAAAAGGTGTGTATGGGTTTTTAATTGTTTTAAAATGTTTTTTATTATGTAAGCCTTCTATATTTTATTATGTTTTTTATATTTGCTGTAAGCTGCCCAGAGTCCTTTGGGAGTTGGGCGGCATAGAAATGCAAATAAATAAATAAATAAATTGCAGTTTTAGGTGAGCTGGGAGCAAAGGACTGGTCAAAAGTACCCAAGCCCTCAAGAGCTTGCTGATCAGGCAAGGCTCAACTGCCTCAGGATAGAAGTCTGTTCTTTACCCCTTGTTTCTTCCAGCAGCCCACCGCGATGGGCAGAATGAGCCCAGGGTTTGATGGCATTTTCTGCAGTTCTGCAGCATTTCATACCCAGCCTCCAAATAATGCTTTGGACAGAGGTGGTATTCACTTACCTTCCCTACCGGTTCGCAAATGTGAGCGCGCTCCTCCGCGCACGTGTGTGGCCTTCCACGCATGCGCTGTGCTCGTGCACGTGGGTTGCACGCATGTGCGCGGCTTCAAAATGTGCTTAAATGGGACGGCATAGCACCGGGGCGGGTGGGTGGGGGCAGGCCCACCCGCAGGTTGCTACTACCGGTTCGCCTGAACCGGTCCGAACCGGCTGAATACCACCTCTGGCTTTGGAGTATTCAGGAGTGTAAGTGTAGCCCATTTAATTTAATTTAATTTAATTTAATTTAATTAATTGTATTTCTATGCCGCCCAACTCCCGAAGGACTCTGGGCGGCTTACAACAGGGTATAGAAAATACATTTAAAAACATCATAAAATATAAGAAAACCAGTTAACAATCACATACATATATATCATTCAAGGCCGGACCTCACAAATTGCGAGATCAACGGCCCCAAGCTTGCCGGAAAAGCCAGGTCTTCAGTGCTTTCCAGAAGGCCAATAGGGTGGGGGCAGTCCGGATCTCAGGGGGTAGCTGGTTCCAAAGAGCCGGGGCAGCCACAGAGAAGGCCCTTCCCTGCGGGCCTGCCAGCCGACACTGCTTAGCTGACGGGACCTGGAGGAGACCAACTCTGTGGGATCTAGTGTAGCCCATGTCTGCCATATTATAAAGCAATGCTCCGATTACGCTATCTGAATTGGGATTGCCCACTTTTCTTGTTCCTGATGTCCTGGTCTCAAGGTTTTGGAGCAAAGGCTTGGAATAAAGATTCCTCCCATGAGCCTTCACACCTCAGAACTGTCCCACTACTGAAGGGAAAAAGCATTACATCTAGCGAAATAGCAGGGAGGATAAGGTCAATTGAGGACAGCTGGAAAATTGGAAAAAGAAAGACAAGTTCAAGAGCCAATTCACTATTTTATATGTCTCTAAAATAATTCCATGCCTGGGGAAAGAAGAGGAGAAACCTATTATTAATTAGGTAAGATGCTTCCTGCTTCTTCTCAAGTCAAGGGGGGGGGGGAAACAGTTTTCCCCCTAACTACTCTGAATTCACAGTTCTCAATTGCCAACAATAGATATTCCTCATGAAATGACAGAGTTTTTTAACCTAATAAATTAGATATATTGCAGCTTTTTTGTTTTGTTTTTATAATGTTTAATTTGACACTAAGTTGCCTTGAAATGTATGCTATGTTTTTTTTTAAACAATTAAGCAAATACATTAAATTTCCAACCTGTACACTCCAGATGTGTTGGAATACAGAACCCATAATTCTCTGCTAATATCTATGCTGATTGGTAATAAAGCCAGAAACTGTAATAGAAGAGATCTGAGAGTCAGGTAGAAAAAGACAAAATTAAATTGAGAAATAAGTAAATTAAAAGACATTAGAAAGCAGATAAAACACAAAGAATAGGCAGAAGAGTTTACCAGCACAATTGGCTGGTATTTTATTGTCATTGTTAATTGGTGGATCATTTCAAGTTTGTTATTTTATTGCGTTTTTGTGGTTAATTATTTGGGCTAAGGTGTAGAAACAATAAAGAATCTTGTAACACCTTAAAAATGGATGCACTGAGTATCACATGAGCTCATATGTGATAATTAATATGCCTGTTCTAAAGTAGCAATAGCAATAGCAATAGCACTTATATACCGCTTCATAGTGCTTTACAGCCCTCTCTAAGCGGTTTACAGAGTTAGCATATTGCCCCCAACAATCTGGGTCCTCATTTTACCCACCTCGGAAGGATGGAAGGCTGAGTCAACCTTGAGCCGGTGAGATTTGAACCGCCGAACTGCAGCTAGCAGTCAGCTGAAGTAGCCTGCAGTGCTGCACTCTAACCACTGCGCCACCTCGGCTCTAAGTGCCACTGGACTCACTGTTGCTTTTGCTTCAGCAGACTTACACAACAATCCCCTCTGGAACAAAGATTTTCATGTTCATTAAGACTCCAGAATGTTCTTGGCCTCCTCTCATCCATCACTGGATTCTAAAATTTCCTAGGGTGCAATCATATTGTTTTAATCGAAGACTGGATATTTTGTAAAGCTATAGCCCTAGGCAGCCTTGAGGCACCCTGGTGCCTATATGCCCATCTGGTGGCACATGTACTCACATACATATGCTTGGCTATAATCCATGTTTGTCTACATTACGAACAGTCAGCTTTGTTTTCACAGCTGTCACACATCAAAGGCTGTTCTTGTAGCGCCACTAGCAACCTTATTTTCAAGCCATTGGTGTCTGGCCATTAAATATGGGTAAGCAGGTTTCCTTACCTTCAGCGCCAATATCTGGATTTACAGGTGGGGAGGAAATAAAAGAGAAAAGAAAAGGTTCTTATGCTCTACCTGCTGTGAGTCGAGTTAACTAGCAAATATTACTCAGAAAATTCACTGCTAAATGAGAAATGAAGGGAGATGCTCCCTGACTGCTTACAACCCATTTTTATGGTATAATTGCCTTGCCTCTTCCACATAATTTGATGCTGGTCTGCTACTATTTATGCCATGATTTTTCCACCCCCAAACACCACTAGGTGCTATTAATCAATTGTTTTGATTGATAATGCTCCATTTGGATTCACCCCTTCTTAAGGAAGGGTGGAAAAAATTGCTCCAGCTTCTTTTGGATCATCTTTGCATCTAGTTCTCTCCTCCTCCGAGAATCTAATCAAGAGTACCAACATTGCACTAATTTCCTCTGCAAATCAGGGCAGGAAAAAATCAGATGCTCTGTCCCATTGTCACAAAGAATCCAGGAAACCCCCTTTGAGGAAGAGGGAAACTGCTTTTGTTAAGACCCAGGACTGCCAACTCTTCCAAATGGAAAAAAAGATGGGGGGGGGGAGAAGAAAAGTAGAGTCCTCCAAATCAAGGAATTAAGCCTGGGGTGGGGCAAAGGAGTGGAGCCCCCTAATATTAGTCTGGGCTTGAGGGCAGAGCCAAATAGAGCACCCGCCTGTTAAAGGGCAGAGCTACCATAAGAAGAGCAGAGCAAGAAAAACTGCTTCCCTCCCCCCACCCCACCACACACCCACACATACACGCTCCAGGCAACACCTTGGAAAACAAACACAAACAAAGAAACCAGACAAGCTGTGCCTAGGTCAAGAGCTGCTTTGTTTTTGTTTTCCTCCCTTAAGAACTGGCAAGGGGAATGGAAGCCATTTGGTCCTGATCAGGCCTGCAGACCAGGCTTCAATCTCTGAGCCTCGCTGCAGATGAAGCGAGGCTGCACTGGAGCTAGCCGGATTGGGACACTTGCTGAGAGCTTTGACAGATCCCTGCAGGTGTAATTAACACCAACACCCAAATCGGAGGGACAGTCTTGATATGAAGCAAGTGCTGCACTTTGCCAGGAGGCCCATGGATTCCCATGGGCGCAGGGGGGGGGGCATTTCCTAGCGTCCCCTTCAAATTCATTCAAGGAACTGTACAGCTCGTGTGCCCTACAGTTAGGCATAGTATTTGTGCAATTAGAAGCCACTGTGTAAAATCACATGCTTCAAGAGATCTGGGGGAAGTATTCGACTGAAGTGCTTATCTACCTATGATTCATGGTCCATTTTATCTTTTCTTACAAGGTTGAGGGCCCACGTAGATTGGAAGCATCTCTCACAAGCCAAACAGCACTTTGGGGAGGGTAATTCAGTTCAGAAAAGCCTCCCCCCCCTCACCAAATGGTCCCTCAGCCATAGTTCAAAAGATGATCAAAGAGAATATTTGTAGTTCTGGGTAACACTGTGGGATCCTCAATGCTCTGTAACCTTGATTGTTTTGTTGCAGGTGTTTCATTACCAAACTAGGTAACTTCATCAGGGCTCGTGATGTCTAGCACCGATGATGTTACCTAGTTTGATAAAGGAAACATCTGCAACAAAACAACCAAACTCAGAGAGCACAAAAAAAACCCCATAATTCAAAAGCACAAGCAAGCCCTTACCTGTTGTCCAGGCAATGAGGAGCAGAAAAAGGAACAAAGGCCTGTCCCACTCCACTAGGCCAAGTCGCTGCATTTTGTCAAAGTTGCCGACTCTCCCAAGGTTGCCAGATTGTGTTGCTAACAACACTGGGCTGGGCAGGGTTAGGCACGCACGGCAAATCTCACCTCTGAAAGCTGTAACCCTTTGCTATGAAAGTCGTTTGCTACAAGATGGGCACCAAATTAAATAAAGAAATAAAACCCCGCCCAAGAAATGTTGAGAGAAATCCAGAAGTTCCAAGGCATCTCATTGTTTCAGGGCTCATCTAAGCATTGACTGCTCTTTTGCCTCCATTCCTTTGTCCAAAAGCACATATAATGCACTCCCCAAGATTATATTATGGGCTATTTCAACCTAAGCTTCAGCTTCAAAAGTCTTTTCCAAGGCAATTTCCAAAAATAGGGCAAGATTATTGGGTGCATAAGTAATTCTGTTTATATTCACTGTGAGAGGAAAGGTCATCCATGAAAACTGTTTTCTTTTAATTGATCAATCGATCTATTTATTGCTTTGACCAAGTCATGACAAATAACACAAAGCCTACAGTACAGAGGGCTTATAAAATAGAAATTAGGCTCCTGAGTTTGGAAAACATTGGGGCAAAATCTCTAATACACGGTGGGGAAATTAAATACATAAATAAAGTTCCACGACAGCCATGAAGCAAATAATATTTGTGCATTTTTCTTTTTTCAAAGAGGCTGCAACTTAGCAAATCAGGTTGGGAGAAGGAAGCTTGTCCCCTTTCCCCTTTTCTGATCGACCCCCCCCCTACCATGCACGTGCCTACAAGGAGAAGGAGACCTTTCCGGGGCAGAGATCTGGCCTTGCAGGCAGAGTCTTCGCGGGGAAGGGTTGAGCAATGTCAACAAGGAAGCCTGGATCAAATCTTCACTCAACAGTGTACTTCCTCGGGGGCTTCCTTCCTCTACTCCACCTTATATAAGCGCTGTGGAAAAAAAGGGGAAGGGAGAGACAAACAATAGTACATTAATATCCAGAAGCTGAATCATAAAATCCCACAATCGTTTCTCTTGGAGGGGGAAGGGAAGGAATTGTCATATCCGATGATGATGATGATGATGATGATGGAGAAGGAGGAAGTAATTCTCCGAAGTGCCACCGGTCGGACCTGGCATGCTCCGCCGGGTTTTTTGTCCCGCTCAGAGTGTCCAGAAGAGCGCGCTGTTGCGCCGTGATCGCGCCGCTTTGGCTGAAGGACTCTTCTGCTGCCCCCGAGCTCGCTTTCCCGGGCTCTCCTCTTGCGTAAAGGTCCGTTGAAGCTCCGCGCAGGAGGCATCGCTGCAGCCTCTGAATCTTCGGGTCGGGCTCGCAAGTCATGAGCGCGTCCATGGAGCATTCTTTTCAACTTTCCAGTCTAGACTATCGCGCTGATATTTCCTCGTGGTCTCCCATCCAAGTAGAGCCGACCGATAGAAGGCGGCAAAGAATTTATTTTTCTGTATCCCTCGGCTTCCAGGCTTTTGCCAGATGCCTCTGGTAGCTCTGTCCAAGCCCTGATCAGTTCTGACCCGCCTTAATTTTTCTAGATTGATTAGGGTCCACTCCAATGCTAATGATACCCGCAGTGGGGGTTCTTTTGGCTGCAAGGTGGCGTGTTCTGTCTATGAAACTGGAAAGGCCATGGTTGTATCCACCCCCAGACCATGAAGTGCAGAAGAAGTCAGAAAGTCTGTCCTTGAAGAGACGTTTTTTTTTCTGGAGATGCAAACGGATGTAGCAGTTGCCCTGCAAGGAACTGCAACTATAACCTGGTTTATACAATAGACTAAACTGCCGTTGGTTTCACCATGTTTTTTTTCAATAATGCGCGGTACGCTTAGCCATCATTTACAAACTATGGTGTGTGAAACATGAGGCACCAATCTAAGCTAACAAAGTACACTGTGTGTTATGTGGCCCAAGCATGTAAGAGGATTCTAAAAAGAGAGATTTAAGGAATGTCAGGCTGGAGGGAAGAAAACCTTAAGGTGCAGCTGTTGGCCTGCAGGCCCGGGGTTCCGAGGGCTGAGGTTTGGGCATCTGCGGTTTGAATATAAATTCTGCTTCCATTTATGGCTGAATTTCCACCTTCGTATTGCTGCACTCTGATGCACAGGCCCTTGAGGGGATTATTCAGTGAGCTGGATGATGATTTATTTGACCTTTTTATGCATAACCTCGTTGCTTTGGGGAATGGCTTACGACATTCTGCAATGCTTTAATTTGTCTTTAATTTGAGACATTATGCCCCGTCCTTCCATTCTGGATGTGGGCTTCATCTTGTTTTCTTGGTAACTGGGGGGACTGCTCACTATGATTCAGTTTTACTGCTTCAAAAAACATATAACAGTGCAATGCATATATTCTCAGAGCTCTTTGCAGAATTAATGGGCATTATTAAAATTAAGCCAGAGCCAGCCTGATTTAGTAGTTGAGGCACCAGGCTAAAAACTGAGAAATTGTGAATTCTAGTCCTGCCTTGGGCACAAAGCCAGCTAGCCAACCTGGGGCCAGTCACTCTCGCTCAGCCCTAAGAAGAAATAAATGGCAAACCCCCTTCTGAAATCTTGCCACCCCAAATATGCAGGGACTTGTTCAGGCTGTTGCCAAGGTCAAGAACTGACTCAAAAGCACAATCAATCAATCAATCAATAATAAATCAAAGCGCAGGAATAGCAATAGCAATAGCACTTAGACTTATATACCGCTTCATAGTGCTTTACAGCCCTCTCTAAGCGGTTCATAGAGTCAGCATATTGCCCCCAACAATCTGGGTCCTCATTTTACCCACCTCGGAAGGATGGAAGGCTGAGTCAACCTTGAGCCGGTGAGATTTGAACCGCCAAACTGCAGCTAGCAGTCAGCTGAAGTAGCCTGCAGTGCTGCACTCCAACCACTGTGCCACCTCGGCTCAGGAAAAAAGAGAGAACCCTGCAGTTTGACCTAGATTGCCATGTCCTGGCAGCCCTGGGAATACAAGAGTTTGGAGGGGCGTTTTGAAGGTATACAAATGCAGATAAATAGATGGGTGAAAGACTCATTCTTGTGTGCAAAGGCTCATAGCGGAGAATTGCTGCTGCTACTATCAACTGTTAAAGAAGTTGTAGAGAAGCTTAAAGATGTTGGATTGACACTTTCCACCCCCCCCTCCCCAACTTCTGTGGGGCTTTAGTACCTATTCGTTCTTCGTATATATGAAGTTGGAGCAGAAAAAGGAAGTTCTCGTGGCCTTGGCGTGAGGCCCTGGGTTGGGGGGGGGATGGGCTTTTGAGAAGGCTTGAGGAGAACTGCCAAGTATGGGGAGGTGGAAGGCTGCACATCCGTTTCTGCAGCAGAGGAAGAACTCGGCTCCCCAAGATATATATTTCAAACTCTATACTGTCTTGGAAGGAAGGCTTTGGCTGAGTGAGTCAGGAAACTCCAGAGAGCAAAACCGAATCCAAAAAACAGCCAGAGACCTTAGAGAAACAAGGATGTTTTAACAATGAATGGAGACCAGAGGCTGAGAAGGAGGGTTTTTTTTGGGGGGGGGAGTCCTGATGTGTGTCTTAATCTCTTGCTTCAGGGACACTGTGCGTAGCTCTTGGAAATGTTAGGCTTCTGCACAGGCTCCAGTGTGGATCATTCACATGTGACTGAAGGCCTCAGCATACCTCAGAGTCCTTTGGGAGTTGGGCGGCATAGAAATACAATTAATAATAATAATAATAATAACAACAACAACAACAACAACAACAACACCAAGAAACCCTGATGGGGCCATAGTCCCCTGTGTATCTCATATGCTCTTTATTTATTTTTTGTTTTTTTGAAGGAAACTCGATATCTTTAGAGCAATACTGTTTGTCAATTGAAGTAGGGGGTCATTGTTTTTATTCGGACCGAACATTATTATTTACTCATAACGCACAAGTGTTTTGAGTAATATCCATGGCTGTATCAACATCTGAATCCTTTTTCTCTGTTGCTTTGTGGACCCTGTTGCTGAAAACAGCTTATAAATATTTTGAAATAAACAAATACATCTTCTAAAGTGATCTATGCTGTTGGGGATGGGAGAGGAAAGGAGAGAGAATTCCTAGAATACAAATTTCAGGCATGTTATATTTAGGTTTGCCAACTGACCAGGAAAAAAAATGCTGGCCTGGCATTGCCTTGTGCTTTTTAACAACAGCTTGAGGTTCAGAAAACAATAAGGCTCACAGCATGTACATAACCAGTATCACTTGCTTGTCAAACTGCTGTTACAAGCACTGGCGAGTTGAAAAGTTGCCAGTCTTAAATTAATCAGCTTGCATTTCTGACAAATAGCTGGGGCTAAGGAGGACTCACCAAAAAGGCTTGTAGGTCGTATGGCACTGTCTCTTAGCAAGCAGTTATTTCAGAGCAGGGATTCTCCTGAATCAAACGAAGCCAATATAGCAGGGTTGGGTTCCTGCTCAGAATAGGATTCCACTGGCCTTGTACACAGCAGAGGGGCTTTCTCCAGGAGTTGTACTTCGGCTAATGCAGCACAGTGATTTTCTTGGAGAAAACCTTCAGCAGGGCCAAACTGGCATAAGGGCGGCATTCATTTTCTCCAGAAGCCTTTATAAGGGTGACTGTTGCAAGACAAAGAGAGAATGTCAGGAAAGAAACATAAAGTCCCAAAATAAGACCAGAAACCTTGCTTGCATTTTAGATTCTGGCTGGAGATGGAGATTGCACCAAGCAATCAAGGACAAAGAAATAATGACTCACCTCCCTTCATGTCTTCCTTGGGTAAATTAAATGGGCTCCTTGCTAATCTAATCTGCAAATCTTGAATTAATAATCCTGGAAAAGGCAAAAGTGTGTGTGTGTGTGTTTGGATTTATCCAACTGTGAATTTTGGATTATATTTTCCTTTCTTGGACTGATAAACCCTGTATACTCTTTGAAGGCCAGCAAAAGTAATTGCTCGAGTTTTAAGGAAAAAGTTTTTAAGAAAAGACTGGACAGCACCTATGTGAAATGGTATAAGGTCTCCTGCTTGAGCAGGGGGTTGGATTAGAAGACCTCCAAGCTGCAGTGGTGGGATTCAAAAATTTTTACTACCGATTCTGTGGGCGTGGCTTGGTGGCCGTGGCAGGGGAAGGAGACTGTAAAATCTCCATTCCCTCCCCACTCCAGGGGAAGGTTACTGCAAAATCCCCATTTCCTCCCGATCAGCTGGGACTCGGGAGGCAGAGAATAGATGGGGGCGGGGCCAGTCAGAGGTGGTATTTACCGGTTCTCCGAACTACTCAAAATTTCCGCTACCGGTTCTCCAGAACTGGTCAGAACCTGCTGAATCCCACCTCTGCTCCAAGGTCCCTTCCAGCTCTATTCTGATTGATTGATGGCAAACTCTCCAATCTGCAGCTGAGTACCCAAGTAAAGGATTCACATGGCCCTTCTGTGAAATGTTGAGATTAACAATAAAGCAGGCAGCAGTGTGATAGCCGGATTTGTGAGCAAGACTGAATTCAAGGGCTGAAAGCTTCCTATCCATTTTCCAGGCAAGCCCTTGCACCAAAGGCTGTAAGTGCAAGCCTGACCCAAAATAGTCCCATAAGGGAAAGCTAAACAATTTACTAAACCTTCTGAAGTAAGCAAGCCCTTGCCCTCAGCACTGCTCATGCCCTTCTCCCCTCCCTTAGCCTCTCCATGCTGATTTGGGAGGAAAAGGCCTGACTTCCTGCTATAGAAATAGCCTGAGCCCAGTGTTGTCCTTAGTCTCTTAACAGTGGGTGTGTAAGAGGGAGCTGCTGAGGCTTGTACCTGTCAACCCAAGCCCTCAGGAATGAAGAGGAGGAGAGGAAGAACTGGCAGCTTGGGTGGGGTACCCTCTGCACAGCAGGCAGCCTGTTCGAGAGTCCAGCTTGTGCCATCTGGCTTGGGAGAAGAGCGGTCCTACTGCCTGCCACCCAATTCCAACTGCACACAGATGCCTTTACTTCGGATTGTGGATTCAAACCCTGGCGGGCAGGGAGATCCAATTACAGAGCCACTATCTGCTGTGAGGCTACTTTAGGGCCCTGCTTGCTGGGTTTTTCGACTTGCGTCAGTTGTGATGGTTCCAGCTACAGTGCTGTTTTAGGAAGAAAAGGTTTCTATGAGGATTTTGCTAGTCTGAATCCTACCATCATGCTAATCTTTAAGCAAAAATATTGCAGTGGCTGGAATTTCCTTTGGTTTAATTGCCGAGGATGAGGTCAGTCAAAGAAGGACTGCGTATGAGCGCACTGCCCAGGGCCTCTGAGTAAATCAGCACTTAATCCACAGGGCTTCTGTTAATAGAGCTGGTTGCCGATTTGTGTCCAGCTCAGCAAACAGCAACCTATATGAGCCCAGTCTCCTGTTTCCAACAGTGCTCTCCGTGTCCCCAGGAAATCCACAAGGTGGACATAAATAAAACATCCTTTCTCTAGACAGAAAGAATGTGCTATACCTATATATTGTCTGGTTAAAAAAAAGAGAGGTTCCAATGGCTCAAGTAAGCAAGTCAAGCTGTCTCTATAAAAATAGTGCTGTTATTATTATGGGTGATCATGCAGCCAGATGTTTACACTGGATTTGGCGCTTTTGTCTACCTTCCCTAGCACTTGGGATAGGCAGCTGTTGTTGTTGATGGTGTTAAAGGTATTGTTACTATTATTATTTTAATTAGCAGTTGAGATGGACGGTAGGCACATGTTTGTTTATATATTGCTTCAAAAAACGAGCAATGCAGGGGTGGGTTTCAGTAGGTTCTGACCAGTTCTGGAGAACCGGTAGTGGAAATTTTGAGTAGTTCGGAGAACCAGTAAATACCACCTCTGACTGGCCCCACCCCCATCTATTCTCTGCCTCCCGAGTCCCAGTTGATCGGGAGGAAATGGGGATTTTGCAGTAACCTTCCCCTGGAGTGGGGAGGGAATGGAGATTTTGCAGTATCCTTCCCCTGCCACACCCACCAAGCCACGCCCACCAAGCCACGCCATGCCCACCAAGCCACACCCACAGAACCGGTAGTAAAAAAAATTTTTAAACCCATCACTGGAGCAATGCTGAATGAGAACCAGGGATTCTTTTGCCAGCATTGACCACTGTATACACAGCCAGCCTCCAGCCCCTGACACTGTTAAAGCAGGTTATGGAGACTTTTTAATTAATTTCATTTCCACTGAGGGCATTACCACTGCCCTCCTTCTGTAATACATAAGGGAGCTCTCAGATAATTTCCATAACAGGCCCACCAGAAGTAGTAAAATAAACTACCTCTCTATCTTTCCTAGAGACAAAATTATGAGTTTCCTGCTTTTGACTGTGATGATACTCTATGGCAAAATTTACGTGAATTTGTTGCCACATAGATGAGTATAAGGTTGCTCAATCTTCTTGAGGGCCAAATTTAGCTGTGGCAGCTTTTGTTGGGTGAAACGTAATGGCCTTCCTAGATTTTTCAGAGAGCTTTATATGCAGCTCTTTTAGCTGATTGGAATTCTAAACCAACACTTTCAGTTGGCAATATTCTGATTGTACTCCAACTGATTCCTGCGATAGATTTAATTTGATTTCTCAGAGATGGACCCGAATTTCTTGAACTTGGTGAGAAATCGATAATCTCTTCTCAATGGACAGGATATTATAAGAATAGACCTTGTGGATAACAAACAAATTAAAAAAAATTTCCCAAATTCTCAATTGGCTAGTATGAGACTTCAGTATTCTTATCAAGCCAATTTTATGATTGTATGCAAGCATATATATTGATATTCCCAACTTGCATGCTTATACTTGAATGAAAGAAGAGGAAGAGGAATCCATGGTTTTAGAAAAGATCTGATAATTAAGGCCAGGCTTTAAATCTATTGAGAAGGGAGGGGAATAAGAAAGAGTGGTAATTTCCCAGTGTCAGAAGAATAAAGGGAGGAGCATTCCAATGAATGAGTTGGCAGCCTATATTAGACAGGCTAATCCAAGTGCCTGGAGAATGAATCTAAAGGATTTAAAAAAAAAACATAAGGGGAATAAAGATATAGTTTATTAATATCAAAATTCAGACCCATGGGGCCATCCCATGGGGAGCTGGGAGAAATGTCATCATAATCATTGTGATGTCATTGTGGTTTGTAGCAAACGACTGTGACAATATAACTTCTAAACAACAGGACATTTACATGCCTAATGGTTTCCAAAGGGGGTAGCTATGTCAGATTTTTGCTACAAAGACATTACAATCCTGTGACCCCTTAAAGAAAAACAAATTGATTATCAGTGTTTTACAACTCTGCTTGCAAAAAGTTCATAATCTAAAGTAAACACCAAGGAAGATATTGGAGGGAGTGGAGAGGGGAAAAGAATAGCAAAGAAAGAACAGATGCAATTGTACATACTTATAATTGGTTACTAGTGGGAATTGAAGATTAAAGCAAAAATTCTTTTTAAGAAAAGGGGGTGGCAGATGTGAAGAAACAAATAACTTTTCCCTGTGAACTTTAGATTGGTCCTTGTTTTATACATTTTTATCATGTCGCTATCATCCCTCTTCTCATCTTTTCTGAATTAAGAGACCCAAACAGGATACCTTTTCCTTGTAAGGGGTCCTACATTGCTGGCTGGGTAATTCTGAGAGTTGGTCCATACATCTCTTAAAGTTGCTAAAGTTGAGAAATGCTGATATAGACACCTTAGAACACTGGCAGTCTTTTTTATAGCTTATTTCTAGCATGTTGTTCACTGTTCCTATAAAGGTCCTACAGACAGTTATTTTAATTTTCCTATAGATCATGGTCCTAAGATAATTAAACATGTCAGAACTTCAATCCTACCAATGTATACATAAATGTCATGGCTTTTTGGGGGGGGGGGGAATGCTGATATAGACACCTTAGAACACTGGCAGTCTTTTTTATCCTTTCTGTCCCCCCTGATAGCTTCCCCAGAATAATTTGAGTTGCCAGCAAATGTGGCTCCTTCATTGCTTGCTGCCATTTTCAAGCTATTTATGAACAAGTTGAAAGGCAATTACCACAAAATAATTATTTGGAGAAGTTCACTGTTTACACCCTTCAGTTATGAAAAATGGCACTTGGTTCATAGTTTAACCATTTACCTATCCACATCATGGTTGCCAAATAAGTAGTGCAAAATCAGAAGATGTGGCAAGACCTGGTCCATAGAACCGCCAAAAGTCAGACATGACTGAATGGATGTCATCATTATCCTCCTCCTCCTCCTCCTCATTTTCATCATCATGGCTGCAAAACATACTTGGGAACTTTTGCAGAAATTCTGTTCCTTCATCTTCACTGAGATCTGTTTTGCTTTTTGCTTGATATGTTATATGCAGTCATGCTTTCTCTTAGTTCACCAAGAGCCTTAGATTAAACACTGTGTAGTTTTTGAGTTTTTTAAAATGGATGGCATTGTTTAGGCATTAATCAGAGGTTTATCATGTTCATTTTTTGTTTATAAGTTCACTTTAGGGATTTAATTCCATCCAGACCTAATGCATGTTACTTTTTGTGTGTGTAAAGAAGGCTGGAGCATCATGGCTGCATTTGTACAACACACCAGCCATAGTTTATTGAATTGATCCTATTGCCAGGGATTGCATGGTACAATACTCTGTGCAAGATAATCACAGCAAGACAGGGTGGCTTTGCACAAATTATAGAACTACCAGATCAGATCTTCAAAGAATCTGGATGGCCATGAGAGAAAAGCAAAGAGTAACAAAGTTCAAATGTTTTGATGTCATCTTGGAATCATCTACAGTCTGTAGTCCAGTGTATTCATAATAATAACATTTGGATTCTCACTCTGCACAAAGTCTGGACTTTTAAACAGTCCTTTATAACTGTATGATTCCATTTCAAGTTAACCCATGGATATCTGATCAATGATGTAATGGATTAAGCCAATGGCCCAGTTTCCCACAGATTAAATCTGGTCTGCAAAAACATGGATGACCAATAGGTGGCAGCAGAGAGAAGATACAAGAGGACTTAAATTCTTGCAATCCAGATTTGGGGGTTTATACACATATTAAGCCACAAAGTAGCCAACCAACAAATAGCCTTCTGCATTTTGTCAATCCAACCTTTCTAATTTTAAGACTCATTTCCTGGAGGGTGAGGGGATATGTTCTATATCATCCTTGGAACAGAAAAATATAGTTTCTGAGCTTTTCACAAGACAGAAAGGAAGCTCTGTGGGAGCAGGAAACAATTCATGGTGAAATTTTGGAACTGTAAATGTTCCATTTCAGCCACTAGGTTATTTGTTAAATGCACACAATTACATTTAGATATTGCCTTTAAAACTTTTTGTGAATACCCCAAATTCTGAAGCTGAACATTTTGAAACATTATAAAATCATAAAATCCCAGCTTTCAAATGCTAGGATTTGAATATATATCTTCTTGGAAGATACATTCATGATGAACTATTTGTGTTCCTGTGAATATGCAGAGTGCATTTCTATAGTCACAGCCACTCCTCCTCAGTATTTGGAGCAGGGCTTCTACTGTGCAATGCAACTATTGTACAGTGCCAATCATATAAACAGAAGTATATATCAATAGGAGGAATAAGGTATGGTTAAGAGTGAGTATATATTATAAAGAGAGTTTCTAGTGGAATGTGAAATTTCCCCTTTATTTCTTTAAGTGGGATAAAGCTCCTGCCTCTTTCAACAGTAGCAACTGGCAGGACGAGCGAATGGCTGGTCAATAAGCAAGCAGAGCATCAAACGTTGCGTCCCTGGCCCGTCCCGCCGCGATTAATAGATACACGAGGAAAAAAACTTCAATTAGAGGTTTCGTGCCCAATGGCTGCGTGTCTCTTTCTAGGGCAGGATTTGGCCATCAGGGCGGTTCTCGCCGGAGGTAGGCTAGAGTAGCATGAGCGCTCCCCCCCCCCATAACCGCTATGCCCAAGGGGATCCCCACCTCCGAGCGGACCCTTTGCCCCATCGGCCCCTCTTTCCATCTGCGACCTTTTGGCTCCTAATATGGACTCTAATTAAATTACACCCGATCCGCGAAGCTCAGATTTCTGCAGCTTGTTTGGGCCGCTCATTGGCTGTCGGTCGAGCAAAGGGGGACCAGATCTCGGGCGCTCATTGGCTCTTGCGCCAGAGAAAGGGAGGGGCGCGGTCTGAACCAAAGGGTGCGCTTCGCTGCTTTGGGACTGAACTAGGGAGAAAGTTTCCAACGCCTCCTGCGTTGGTCTCGGAGCCTCTTGTCTCTTGCCTCGTCCTCGCCGGACTGCGCGGCCGGTTCCCTTCTGTTGGCAGCTGAGCGCCCCAGCTTTGGCATGCACAGCGCGCGCCTCGACGCCTTCGTCAGCCACCTCCGCGCAGAAGTGGTAAATTCGCAGGGGGAAGAGGGAAAAATCAGGGATGCGGTGTGTGTGTGGGGGGGGGCAGTAGCGGGGTTCATGGAGGCGCGTGCATGAGAACGACTGAATCTGGGGTCCAATTAGGGCGTCCTCCACCCCGAACCTTTAGTGTCTGACCAAGAGAGGAGAGCCCTGGCCGGTGGGGGAGCGGGGGGGGGGAAGAAACTTCCTACAAGACGTTCTATCCCGGGGCTGCAGAGTTGAGACGAAGCAGCGCTGGCGAGAGCGCCTGTCTTGTGACTTCCCTTCCCTGGGAACGGCTGCCTGCTGAAGGCTGTCCGGGGCAGCAAGACGGGGCTTGCGTCTTCGGCGCCGAGTGAGTGAAGCTGTGCTTGTTCCGCCCAGGCTGGCTCGGGAGCTGTCAAGCCCTCTCGCTCGCTTGTCTTGGGGCAGGCGCTCCCGCTCCGTCCGCATTCTGGCTAGTTTAGAGGGTTGCTAGCTGTAGCGGCGCGCCGATGTCCCTGTGCCTTTGGAGTGCCTTGGCTGGGAGAGCTGGCCAGCCTGCGGAGGAGACCAGAGCCACCGATTGCAACCCTAGGCAGACTCCCCAACCCCAAGGGGCAAGGGACCCTTACGTCTGAAGATCTGGGCGGCCGAATCGGGCAGCCTGGTGGGAAAAAAAATGCCTGAAGGTGTTGCTTCTCCCGTCTCCGACGGGCCTTGGCCCTCAAAAGAGAAGCTGGGATTGGGAAGCGGTGACGATCCAGCAAGGATTTGAATGAATGAATGAATGAGCTGGAAGGGACCTTGGAGGTCTTCTAGTCCAGCCCAGGATGAAGGGGAGTCGGAGCGCAGAGACGGTTGCTGGATGGATCCGCTGTTATTCAGGGGAGAAAAGATGTGGGATTGGATGGAGAGAAAATTCCCCCACTGGCTGGTCCCAAAGGTTCTTCTTGATCCTGGGCTGTTCCGGTGCCGGAACGTGTGACGACTAGGCTGAGGACCACTGAGTGAGGAGCAGGCAATGTGTCCCTATCCAATCAGGGTCTGTTTCCATGATAAAGTGCATCCAGGAAGTTGAATCCTCCCGATCAGTAATTAAATTTTGGTTAGATAACAATTGTTATGGTCTCAATTTCCACATAACTGAGGAGCTCTCACTCCTAATGAACGTGGAGAAAGCTTGCTTAGGGTCTGTCTTATTTTGGTAGCCTTGCCCAGCTTCATACAAGCTATGCTGCTGTGACAAACAGATGTCCTGTATTGGACATCCTGAGAGCAGTCATTATGGACCACCTTAAGTTTCATCTCTCCCACCTCCAGCTGAGTACAATGAGAAAAAATGTCCATCATCACATAGAGCTTGCCCTCTAGTGCTCTGTAGAGACACTGCAAGCTATAAATGAAAGGTTGTTATAGCAATAGCACTTAGACTTATATACCGCTTCACAGTGCTTTACAGCCCTCTCTAAGCGGTTCACAGAGTCAGCATATTGCTCCCAACAATATGGGCCCTCATTTTACTGACCTCGGAAGGATGGAAGGCTGAGTCAACCTTGAGCCTGGTGAGATTTGAACTGCCAAACTTCTGGCAGCCGGCAGTCAGCAGAAGTAGCCTGCAGTACTGCATTCTAACCACTGCTCCACCACGGCTCATTACGATCTTGGGATGTCTGTCTGAAAAAGACTGGCAGTATAGGATTGGCTATAACTGCCCTGATTTCTAAGTATATGTATAAGAAATGGCCAGCATGGAATTCGATAGGTCTTGTGCTAGTCCTAGAATAGCACCACAGAACCCCCAGGAATCTGTAGATTTGAGCTGACCAGTGTCTTCCTGGATTAAATTCTATTTGGTCAATTGCTTTCTCTGTTTGTCTGCCCCTTTGTGGACCACAGCTACTATCTCTGTGCTACCACATTACATTTCTCACAGCGCCACTGACTAGTGCTCTTCTGAGGCATTGTAAGAACTGGGAAATTAAGATGATGACTGGAAGTCCTGGCCTCAGGCCTTGGTATGCCCAGGTTAGGAACTGGCATATGTTGGTTTCTTGGGACTCCAGCAGTTGCCTAAAAATGCCAGGTGCTGATACCAGGCCTGGAGTCTATGCTATTCGTTTTCAACTTGCCTTGAGCATCCTTTGGGAAACCCATCATTTAGTGAGAAAATTAAAAGACATGAGTCTTGATCCACTTTCAATTCATCCTCTTAACAGGCCCTTCTTGACCTGGTGTCCTTTGAATGGCTTCACGTACAGTGGCAGAATTCCCAGCCAGCATCATTAGTAGTTGGGATGGACAGTCCTACCGGTAGGGAGTGGAGAAACTGACTTAGTGCCCCCATGGAGGACTGTGACAGGCCTAATGCAGGAAGCTGGATATTCTGTATCATCTGAGGTGATGATGAAGATGATGCAGCTTCACATCCTATTGGTCTGATAAGCTCCTAGGTTGTCCAAAGTTAGTGGCACCCATTGAAGGTGGTAGTCACTTGCATTTTTTGTAATGAGCATAAAAATATAAAAGAAAAAAAAACATGTTTTGAAAAGTCCTGAAGTGGTAAGTTTGGCTATTAAAAGTGATATCATGGTGGAAGGAGCTCTTTGGATAAATAAGACTGAGAGATGTAATGGATGATGAAAACCCCTTAACGTTTAGTGCAATCTCTGCTTTGTATTTATATGTGATGCAAAATTCTTGTCATTCTTTACTGTCACCACAAATGGGGTCCCTGTAAGGGGCTGAGCAGCTGCCAGAACCATATTGAGAAATAAGCAGCAGCATTATTTTTCTTTTGGAAACAGGCATGTGTGATAACTCTGGTCCCTATAATCTCTCAGCATGCGCCAGTTTAAACATCATTTCATAGGCAAGTCTTCTTACCTTGGTGGTTCCAGGCATGTTGGGATACATCTACCATATTTCCTAGCCAATGTGGTATAATTCAGGAAGGCTCTGAGTTTGATGAAGTCCCCCCCCCCCGTGTGTTATTTAGTCTTATAAATTGTTTCTTTAACATTTTCTTGTTCTGAGGAATGAGTACTTCTCCAACCTTATGCTTTCCCAATCGTTTATTTATTTATTAGAGGTTTATCCCACTTTTATTTTGGTCAACTCAATGTGGCATAAATACCTAACACTCATACCTCCTGTTTTCCCCAGAACAACCACCTTTTGAGATGGGTTGAACTGGGAGAGTGTGACTGTCCCAAACTCATCCAGCTTGTTTACATGCTTAAGGGAGGGCTAGAACTCAGAACCTCTTGGTCTTAGCAACTTAACCACCTCACCAAATGGGCTCTCATGTTGGGGAAACAAAAAGGCAATGCTGGCTGAGATTTCTGACAGTTGTATTCTCAACAGACCTGGAGGCTAAATGCAGAAGTCTATTCTAATCAAGGTGTGCATGGTAGGCTGTCCCAAGGGGTCTTTTTTACCCTTTTTTAAACCCTCCTCTCTCCATCACTCCAGCCATGAGGATAGACAGTCCTACTAACAACTGGACTGGCCCTCTGGCCATCTCTGAGGTTGAGGTAGTTGGTACTTTGGGGCTGTTTTTTAGAGCTTAATTTGGTTTTAGTTGACAACATTCTAGTGCTGTTCTGTTTGTTTGTAACGAGCTGGCTTGAGGTTTTGGAAAAATGCCATATACATACCATGAATTAATAAATCAGGGTAGACGTTGAAATGTCTAAGTTTGAGTTTGAGTATGTTTCTGGGAGCTGTTGCACATAGGCAAGACATGTTTTTAGGTAACTATTTAAAAACTCAGTTTTGAGACCAGTTTTACATCTGTGATTTATTTAATGATAATCTAATTATGAAATTATCAGATCAAGGGCAGCCAATCATTTTGCAGCTCGTTGTGCCCCATGTGGCTGTTTTAAGCCCAGGGCACAACACGTAATTATTTTTTTTTTGTCTTTGTGTGGGAAGTGCTCTGTGCCAAGTGTGCACACGTGGCTTCAAGGCTTCTCAGTCATAGCTGCTCAGGAAGATATCTTGTTTGTTTCCATCTTTTATTCTCTCTTTCCCAAGCTTATCAAGGCAGTATGGCATGGATCAGAGCATGGCAGCCTTTTCAGGGCATCTGGAACTCAGAAGCTCTGGGCTTTTGCTCCTGTTATCAGCTGAGAAACCACTTTTCCCAACTTTGAAATGGTCTTGGGAACCAATAGAATAGAATAACAGAGTTGGAAGGGACCTTGGAGGTCTTCTAGTCCAACCCCCTGCTCTGGCAGGAAACCCTATACCATTTCAGACAAATGGTTGTCCAGTCTCTTCTTAAAAACTTCCAGTGTTGGAGCATTCACAACTTCTGGAGGCAAGTTGTTCCACTGGTTAATTGTTCTAACTGTCAGGAAATTCCTCCTTAGTTCTAGGTTGCTTCTCTCCTTGATTAGTTTCCACCCATTGCTTCTTATCCTGCCTTCAGGTGCTTTGGAGAATAGCCTGAGCACCTCTTCTTTGTGGCAGCCCCTGAGGTATTGGAACACTGCTATCATGTCACCCCTAGTCCTTCTTTTCATCAGACTAGTTCCAGCAACCGTTCTTCATATGTTTTAGCAGTCCCCTAATCATCTTTGTTGCTCTTCTCTGCACTCTTTCTAGAGTCTCAACATCTTTTTTACATCGTGGTGACCAAAACTGGGTGCAATATTCCAAGCGTGGTCTTACCAAGGCATTATAAAAGTGGTATTAACATTTCATATGATCTTGATTCTATCCCTCTGTTAATGCAGCCATCAAAGCTTTGGTTTGTTTCAGTCTAGATTTTTGAACTCAGGACAGCACTTGGTTTTTGGGTGGCCTGCACATCAGGAGAAAACTAACACCTTCATTGAATTACTGCATAATTCAATTGAATTGAATAGAGGCTGTATGATTACATATTTAATAAGCTTTTCGGCAGTACGTTTGAGATGGTCTCAGGAGCCTGCGTTATTACAAGGCTTGGGACAGGATATGGAGTCATATTGCACAGGACATGCTAGTCAGACCAGGAGAATTCCTTTTTCTTTCCAGCTGCTGCTCAGCTGGAATTGTACGGAAGTTGCCTTGTTTCTTAATCTCTTCAATGCTAGATTTGAAGAGAGGATGTTTTTGTCTTAAAATCCCACCAATTGCTGACTCAGTTCTGTAGTGTAAAAGTCTTTTATTGATGCTGTTACTAGGAAAGGAGCTTGAATATGCAACAAAACAAAACAATATATAAACTACTTAAAAAAAAAAAGATTACATTCTTAGCTCTGGAATTGTGACTGAACTATCACACCAAGACACATTTGTTCTTGGTTTTGAGCCAGGCACTGAGGATTATTGTATGCTGTATCACCAGAGCAGCTAAAATGAATCATTTCTTGTCACTGTGTCCAAATTATGCCTGGAGGAGCAGTGGCCTGTGGTATATCTTTGATCTGAACTGCAAAGACTTTCAGAAAACAACAGGAAGGGGTTCTGCAGAAGGGAGAGGAAAATAAAATAAGACGCTAGGACTCTGCAGTCTTTGTATTTGAGCCCTCAATTCTCCCTTTGTCACTGTAGGATTGAGAAACAGGCAAAGCAAATTTATGGGCTTGTGACAAAACATTTTCCCTGCCAGACCAGAGAAGACCCTCAAACATTTCCTACTTACTATGAAGAAGCCAGCCAGCCTAGCTTTTATATCTCTCCCTCCCCTTGTGTAGGGCCTTCTTTCCTTTGAGCTGTCTTTTTAGAACACCTAGAATGGAAGCGCTCCTCCTGGCCACTTCATTTGGTCACACTTCTGACAAGAAAGGCCAGTTGGCCTTATTCTGGCCTATGCGAACATCTTGTCCTTTCTCCGGTGCAGACCTCTCCCTTGCTCTGGGATTTCTAAAGCTCATTAACTCCCAGATGAACTTCACCTTTGCTTACACTGCGGCTGGTCCAGTCTTCCCCTCTGCCGCCAGTGACGGTGGCCTTATCGCCTGCCTTTCCCTCCCTGAATGGCTGCTTGTGTAATTCCTGCAGGCTCTCACACACCCTTTGTGTCATCTTCTGCCGGGTGGGGCAACTCGCCCACTGCAACAAGCTGCTGCTTGTACAGCCGGGGATGGGCTTGGAACGTGCAGATGTTGCTGAAAAGCTACTGCCTCAGGGCTGGGGGACCTGCCAAGACGAGACGGGCCAAGGGCTTGCGCGTGCGGCTCTGGCTCCCAACTCCACCCCTCAGCTAAGGCAGATTTGGTGCCCCTCGCCTAACAAGGTGCCTTGGCTTTGGAGCTGGAAGGAGATTCTTGGCATGTAGTCGGCCCTGGAAATCCTTGATGTGTGGGACTCCTTAGGCGCTTAGAATATGTGGACCAGGTAAGCTGAGCGATAAGAGTACGAGTGGTGCTTTCTAAAGGCTGAGTGGCAGGGAAGGAGCAGTGTCAGAGACCGTCACCAAAGGGTTTGTGTCAAGCAAATGCTTTTGCCTAAGGGGGCCTGGGTCGTGTGAGGTCACCAGCTCAGATCTATGGAGACATTGATCTTTGTGTTTTTGTCTGGACTCATGACCCACACGTGGCTTTTTATCAATGTTTGTGGCACTAAGCTCATGATACACACGGTAGACTAAGCTGGCTCGAGGATTTCTGCATAGATGTAATTTGGGGTATATGTGCTAGCTATCTTCAGTTGCCATGGCTCTCACCTGGTACTTGAACGGGGCACTTTTCTTGGATGGATCATTTCAAGAAAATAAGGACGATTGCTTTTCCTCCCCACAGCTGTGCATGAAGGAGTCGAGCGAAGTGCTGCGAGGCCAGATGCAGTGCATGATGCGGACCCTCCACGATCTCAAGAGGGCTCACGACCGAGAGCTGCGACTGGAACCCCAGGAGATACGGCTACCCTTGGCTCTGCCTTCCTCAAAGTCCTGTATCAGCCCACGGATATCAGCTATCTCGGAAGCAGATTCTGCCTGTTGCTTGGAAGGGGTTGTGGAAGAAGAGGTTGCTTTCTCACCACCCAGCAGCGAGCGAAGTCTGGAGTTTGATTCGGGCTATTCAGAAGTATCCGGGAACAGCTGGCGGGATGAGGAAGGCCCCCCTCCCCTGAGAGCCAGTAAGCTTTCCTCAGGGGGCTTCCTACGTCGTCGGGTGCCGGCCAGGAGGCCCCGGCCAAAATCGGCTTCAGATGCCTGCCTAGAGCGGTGGCGGGATGGCGAGCCCTCCGATGCGGGTGACTGGACAGTGTCCCTCTTGTCCCAGAGTCGTAACCGGCAACCCCTTGTGCTGGGGGACAACTGCTTCGCTGACTTAGTGGAGAACTGGATGGACTTGCCTGAAGAAAGCGGGGAACGGGGGTGGCTGCAGCGTTGGCTGGCCAAGCCCCATGGTTTCTTGCTTAACCTCTCAGGCAACGTTCGCCGCAGGTTGGCTGGCATCTCCCGCACGGAGCGCACCAAGCAGGATCGGGATGGCACCAAGCGTTTCTCTTGCCCTGCCGGTCTGGGTGGGCGCCCTTCATTACCCTACTTCCACCAGTCCTACGCCAACATCAGCGAGCTTTCTACAGACTGTAGCAGCTTTGCTGTCCTAATGAACTGCCGAAGTCGGCAGCCCATCATTTTCAACGATGTGATTGGCTACATCTAGCTTGCCTTTTTTATGCTTGTTTATAAATAAATGCCTTTTTTTCTACATCATAGCTGTATGGTGTCTTAAATCTGACTACTTGACCCAAGTGATACTATAATTGTGGTCCAATTGATTCATCCCAAAATTAATTAAGTCAATTTCCCCCCATAATGCAGCTATAAGAAGAGTTAAAATAAGAAGCAAAGAACAACTAATTTTGAACCAAAGTTTCATCTCAGGAATTAAGGCTATGTCCCTTTCTGATCCTTTGAGCTGAATTGGCCTTAATAGCAATAGCTAAAGCAAAGCACTTAGATTTATATATCACTTCACAGTGCTTTACAGCCCTCTCTATGTAGTTTTTAAGAGTCAGCATATTGCCCCCAACTATCTGGGTCCTCATTTTACTGACCTTGGACAGATGGAAGTCTGAATCAACCTTAAGCCAGTCAGGATCGAACTCCTGGCAGTGAGCAGTGAGTTAGGCTGCAGTACTGCATTCTAACCACTACGCCACCAGGGCTCTTAATCATTAAACTATAGATCTGAGTTAGTTTGATCAATATTAATGTGCCTGTTTTATTATTGGAGAGTACAAAGTTTGAAATGAGAGACATGGCCAAAATCTTGAGGACTTGCCTAAAGGCAATTGTTGCTTTATTGGTCCCTAAAGAATGCGGAAATAAGATTATTTGTCTTACAGGCAAGACTAAACTAGTGTTTTTACTAACTCTGTCTCAATACCAACTTCTTAATGGAAAAAGGTTGGATTGCCTAGAACGGATTGTGCTCGATTCTCAGTATCAAATTTGGGAAGTAGCCAGGAGGAGAAAGAACCACTATGAGTTTCTCAACCATGAGGATTTCAGAAAGGATTCTAAATGGCGGCAGGAGTTGCATTCTGGCATGTAATGTGCAAGGGTGCCGTCCAGCTGGGGCCTGTAGAGCAGAATACAACAGCTCTGGTGGCCAAATATACATGGCTAAAATAATACTCAGAGGAAAACTAAGTCTTGGTCAGAGTGACAACTGGTGTTCCATTACGTAGCATCGATGATCCAAACAAGCATTCAATGTTAAATGTCACAAATTAGTGCAATTTATTACCTGTTTACCTGGAAGTAAAACAGATTGGATACCATGTGGATATTACCCAAATAAATATGTTTGTAATTTCAGTTAGGTATTAAGACCCTGTGTTGTGCAATAGTAACAACACCTGGACCTAGTACATAAATTTGTTTTAGCTTTATCATCATGTACACTTTAAGATTTAAAAAAAAAGCAAATGTGGATGTAAAAATATAATAACAGTGGTGATCAGTCACATCAGCAGCTTCAAATATCTGCCAAGAATGAAAAATGAGGGCCATTAAAGAACAATACAGAGCTAGGTTTTGTTTTTACTGTTTCTAGATACAGTAGATAGAAGCGGAAAGACCCATCTTATTTATCCTCACATTTATTCCTTATAGTAATAGCATTAATGAGCCTGATAACATATGTGACACGCAGTTACAGACATTATAGGAAGCATCTAGATATGTATGGATCCTCCTGTAAGAATGATCTGAAGTACAGCTTGCTACAATCAGGAAAGAAATACTTCAGTTTTGATAATCATATAGGGAAATACGCTTTTAAACATTTGCAAACATTCACTTATTGAACCAGATAAATTGCACCTAATCCAGAGTCCATTACCAAAATTAACCTACAATTTCCTTGGCAAATTAAAGGGATCATATATAATAGGGCAGTGATGGCAAACCTATTTTTGCTTGGGTGCCAAAAGGGCGCACACGCGTACGATAGCGCGCATGCGTGTGCCCACACCCATAATGCAATGCCCTCCCCCTGCGTATGCGTGCACAACCCCCCCGCGCTGCCCCCCTGCGCATGCGCGCAGGCCTCACTGAAGCCTCCAAACTTCTGGTAGGCCCGTTGGGCCGTTTTTCGCCTTCCCCAGGCTTCAGGAGGCTCTCCTGAAGGCTGGGGAGGGCGAAAAACGGCCCAACGGGCCTACCAGAAGTTCATTTCCGAACTTCCGGTAGGCCCGTTGGGTCCGTTTTTCGCCATCCACAGGCTCCGGAGGCTTTCCCGAAGGCCGAAAATCAGCTGGCCAGCACGCACATGCGCGTTGGAGCTGATATAGGGCAATGCCTCGCGTATGTGTCTCTTTATTGCCATCTAGAGGTCGTGTGGATTTTTGCAGCCCAGAAATGGGAGCCCTACTATGAATGAAATTGAATCCAGTCACTTAGCCTCTCTACTCAAGTGACCAGTGAGAACCTGCACTTCATTTAGGGCACAAGGCTGGAAGTTATCAATTGGTCTCTCCTCCATGAACTTATTTCAACAATTACCCTTATTCCATGTAGTAGCTAGGAGTTGATAATACATAATCAAATCAGTCCATTCCATTCTTGGAGGTCCATGGCAAAGGGAGGAATAAGCGGCAGCCTTGGTACTTGGTTTTTCCCATGGAAATCAAAGCCCTGGAGATCAGAGCCAGATTATCAAATGGCAATTGGCAGGTAAAAGCTACTAATTGTTCCCTTAAAAAGTGATCTGCTAAAATTGCTTTTCTCACCGTCTGGCTAAGAGACCAAAGAGGAAGGGGGCAGGAGGGAAGCAGGCTGTCAGACAGAAAGAATCTAGAAGAAGGAATGAGCTTTTTACTGGGTACGCGAATGTCTTGACAACTTCAACCCCCTCCCCACCCCTTTGAGGGGGGGGGAAGGATACTAAACTAGCAAAACAAAAATAAAATGGCTGGACAGAAAGTCCAGCAATTCTAAAATGAACTGCTGAAAAAAAAGGAGGAGGTGCCAATATTTTCTCTAAAAGAGAAAAGCCAGAACTTGTGATAATGACTTCCATAAATTAATCAGGCAAGCAAGTTACAGAAGTGATATGTTACATGCCTTTAATTGGTGTCTTTAATTTACATGACTTTACAGTGCAATTGTTTTGATCAGTACTTAGTGGGAGTTTTCCACACACTCAGAAGACAGATACGGTTGGGAGAGGAGCGTTTTTTTTTTAAGTAGTTGATGATCTCTAGCAAAGTAACATTAAGTAATCCTGTTTCCTGATAAATAGGCACCCTGCAGCAAAATCCTACAGCTTTTTAGGTTGTCTGCACATATGTTGGCAAAGCAGATGTTTTTAAAAACAAACTAAAAACGACCTTTTCAGTTTTGCAGATAAAATTGCCATATTCCACGGGAGTGGAGTAACAGTAGCTTTTTACAGAATGACGTAGGCTGAAGGGAGGGGCTGGGATGGCTTTCTAGAGTTACCATGTAGCCCAGATGTTCTTTCTGTTTGATGTTTATAATGAACTTCTCATATTTTTTATGACTACATCATCTTGTGGCATGCCTACAGCATCCCAGGCTGGCTTCTACAAAACACAAAAATACAGCAATTGCCTCCCTGGCTCAAGCTGAGGCTCGTTAGGTCCACGGGTTTCCTTTCTTAAAGGGAGGACCAGCTGGTTTATGCATAGACATATACAAACAGGGCATGGGAGCTAAAGGATTTTGTTATTCTTTCTTTCCTGGATCTTATACAAAGATATTTTGCCTCAGCATGTGGAAATTTCATTAATTACCTTTGCAAATGATTCTTGCAAACAACCTACCTACTGGAACAGAAACTGCAGCCCTTTAGAAGCTGGATTTTAAATTAATTTGTGATTAGCTTTCAGAAGATAGTCATTGTGAAAAGCAATATAACCCTATTCTTGCAATAATACAAACGCAATAATCCAGGATAGTTTGAAATGTCATGTTCGAGCTGACGGGCGTCGGAATCCAACATCCCTACCCTAAGTTCTGATTTAATTTTTTGAAAAGGCTACATCATCAGATGCGGTGATCAACATTTTCTTAAAGCAAGGACTTGATGATCGGATGCCTCCAGATCAGGGGTGAAATTCAGCAGGTTCTGACAGGTTCTGGAAAACCGGTAGCGGAAATTTTGAGTAGTTCGGAGAACCGGCAAATACCACCTCTGGCTGGCCCCAGAGTGGGGTGGGAATGGAGATTTTGCAATATCCTTCTCCTGCCACGTCCACCAAGCCACGCCCACCAAGCCACACTCACAGAACCAGTAGTAAAAAAATTGGATTTCACCACTGCTCCAGATACAACTGTCACCACCTCTAACCACTGTTGGTTTGGCTTAGTGTCCCGAGACAATTCAGACACCAGTTTGTGAGAAAAAACATACGGGCTAGTGCTTACTGAACTCATTCAATTGTGGCTTATTCAACAAATCATGACCTAACAGTGTGTGAAGTAGGGCACCGCATCCTTCCCTTGTTCATCCAGTTATGCTGGCTGAATAACATGCCATATGAATGTAAAATGCTCAAGCACAATACATTTGAAATGCAGCCATAAAAATAATTTTTAAAAAGCATTGACTATGGGAAGGCTGTTGGGGGGGTGGTATCCAACACAATTATATGGTATTGCCCACCTTAGTTTTAAGTGAATATTGCTTAATGAAAAAGCAATCATGGAAAAAAAAAAACCTTGACTACATCGGCCTTCACGGAAAATTCCAAGCTATTCGGCCATCTCTGGATTTCAGCTCTGACTCTCTCCTTACATACTGATCTTACCCTTAATGTAACATTACATGGCAAGTATAATAAATCCAGTGATGTTCATTATAAATATATATATAAATTAAAACTACACGGAAGAGTGCTTCAAGAGGGGGGTTTACTCAAATATTATGACATTTTCATTCTCAGTATAGAAGGAGCCAGATGTATCACAGAACCAATGACAGCACACAAAATATGCAGGTAGTCCTCGACTTACAAACAGTTCATTTAGTGACCATTCAAAGTTACAACGGCACTGGAAAAAGTGACGTATGACCATTTCCCACACTTATGACCGTTGCAGCATCCCCATGTTCATGTGATCAAAATTCAGATGCTTGGCAACTGGTTCATATTTATGATGGTTGCAATGTCCCGTGGTCATGTGATCCGCTTTTGCGACCTTCTGACAAGCAAAGTCAAAGGGGAATCTAGATTCACTTGACAACCAGGTTATTAACTTAATAAATGCAACGATTCACTTAATAACTGTGGCAAGAAAAGTAAAAAATGGGGCAAAACTCCCTTAACAAATGTTTCACTTAGCAGCCTAAATGTAGGGCCTCAACTGTGGGCGTTACTTGAGGACTACCTGTACTGCCCACATAAAGAAATGATATTATAATGCCCTTGAGTTATAAGAGGGGATAAAACTTCCGTCATGAAACCGAAGCCACATGAGATTGCGATGCTGCCAGTAATGTGGTAAACCCTGTGGCCTGTCTGGCTGATTCCAAACACATACCTTTTTGAACTGTGGTCTTTCACCAACATGCTACTAAGGGATAAGTGACAAATCCCCTTCTTTATCGCAAGCATTGTTCCTCTTAGCACAGTTACGTGAATGAGCCCTAAAACAATTGGTTTATGAGCCATCATTCTGCTAATTTTGTTCTGGAAGTTGCATCATAAGCCAGCAAAAGAGCAAAAAAAAAAAAAAGAGAGAGAGCGAGAGAGAGAGAGAGCAAACCTTCTTCTAGTTAACACACGCCTCTATCTCTAATCACTAGATCTAAAGGATTACCCAAAAAAATCTGCCTTCAATGTAAGAAAAGCCAAGGGGATTTTTCTCCTTTTATTTACAATAATGGCAGCATATAGGCTGTTGGGTAGTTTTTCCTCTACTACTATAGACTGCTCATGAAAGTTACTGAGCAGTCGTGAACCTTGGCGCAAAGGGGAAACCAACTTCATGCTTTTGTGAGGCTTTTCTCAATGGTTAATCACCACCCTGTTAAAAGTAGCACCTTTAAAAACAGCAGACTTGATCAGCTTAATTTCCCAGGTGTTCTGTTTGGCCTTTATCTTTTGCATAAGTTACACAGTTTGAAGAGGTGCCATCTGTCTCGCACATCAAGAGCCTTTTCAGGCTCCAACCTTTACATCATCTTTCCTTGACCGAAGGGAGTGCCAGACCTACACTGCTAACCGATCCCACAATACCCAAGGAGGAAACACATAAGCATCTTCCCATGTGATAGCTCCAGCTAATTCTGCTGAGAAGGTGTTTTTATGAACTCAGCAAGAGTTTATTCAATAAATCATGGCTAAACAAACTATGGATTAGTGCAAAGTGAGAGCCAACTATGTAGTAAATTAAGATAAATCAGGCAAGCTGTAATTTTATTTGCTCCCATCCTGCCACTCGCATCCCAGAAAGGACAATTGCTGAGCATTCAGCCAAGAATTTTGACTATACAAGCTACACGGTATACTATTCTTCAGCGGTGGTCTCTCCCCACTTTCAGATCAGTAGCACTGTTGCAGGATAAATCACGATTTAAAGTATCTTGACCCAGTATCAATTACTGGTATGCCACACCATGCTGGCTAAACTAGATATAACAGAAGTAGAACTTTGTATTTAAATATAGACTGTAGATAAAGACACGGGGTGGAGATTTAAGTTATGACAATGAAAGGCATGTTTAAATCTGGAATATAGAACTTTCCCAGTCACAGTCTTCTTTCCCTTCTCATGATGCTTACCCATTTTAGCCTTTCCCAGCCTTTGGCCCATTGGAATACATTAAGACCTCAGTTCCAATACAACCAGACACTTAAACGTTCCTCTCGCAGTCAAGAGATGCTCCAAGCCATTCTCTTCCTTCTCTCTTTTGCTCTGTCTAGATCAGTGTTGTTCAAACTTGGCATGTTTAAGATGTGTGAACTTCGACTCCCAGAATTCTGGAAGCTGACGTCCACACAACTTAAAAGTTGCCAAGTTTGAAAAACACACTGGTCTACGTGATTGCAGAAGATCCATGTTTTTAACATCAGAATATGTTCCCGCCATTATGTCTAGTTTGGCCCTTGAGGCAAAAGCCTTTTCCAGGGTCTGCTTTATGTTGGGCGTGTGTGGGATTCTTTCTGGTCAGAACTAAAGAGGTAGATCTCTTTCCCCCTCCCCCAGACTCTTCAGGCACTACGTCAGTATTTGCGCCATCAATTCAACACCACGATTTTCAGTAAGAAACTAATTAATGGCAAATGAGGTCCTGTTCTGGGATCTGGTATTAAAAGTGAAATGGAAGGGGAGGAGGGTTCATAACGAGGGTCCTTGAAGACTGACATCTATAGCCAGCATTGAACAGAGGGCTTTCTGTTCATTTAGCAGTAGACAGTAGTTCATTGCAAGCTAAGAAAGCGAGTGCAATTTCAAGACTCTCCGACAATCTTGAATTACTCTGTTGATAAATACACACTTTTTAATATGATACAAAAGCTACTGCGGAGAACAAAATCAAGATCTATACTTAAATTTGCCACATCAATGAACCACTGAACTGCATCCTGAAAGCTGACCCATTTTTGCCACTCCTGAGCAGCTACAACTAGATGTTGGATAGCATTATCTGCATATAGCAGGGGTGTCAAACTCGATTTCATGGAGGGCCGCATCAGGGTTGTGTTTGACCTCGGGGGGGGGCATGGTGGGCGTGGCCATGGTGGGCATGGCCAGCATGACATCACTCGTGTCAGGAGGGCTGTGGTGGCCTGAGTGCTCTGCCAGCGAAAACGGGCTCCGAGCTCCATTTTCGGCTGGGACGGCCTCCTGCAACCCTCTGCCAGCGAAAATGGAGCTCTGGGGGCTGCACGTGGCCCTCGCAAGCTCCGTTTTCGGCTGGGACAGCTTCCTGCAACCCTCTGCCAGCGAAAACGGAGCTCGGGAGGGCTGCATACAGCCTTCACGAGTTCCATTTTTGCTGGCAGAGGCACCATGGGCTGGTCCTTCGCTGTTTCCAGGGCGGCCCCGTGGGCCAGATCTAAGCACCTCGCGGGCCGGATCTGGCCCTCGGGCCCTGAGTTTGACACCCCTGGTATATAGCATTTACACATAGCCAATACAATATATATTTTGGTACATATGCAAAAATATAAGTCCAAAACACAGTACTTTGAGTAGTGAGGCTTTAAAGCAGGGGGTGTCAAGGCGTCATCATGTGATGTATCGCAACTTTTTCCCCCTTCGCTAAACCAGGCGTGGGCGTGGCCAGCGCGTGACGCATCCGGCCCACGGGCCGCGAGTTTGACAGCCCTGTTTAAAGGAACATAAAATTCAGCATGGACACTTCTATAGCAGTTACTCAAATACCATCACTAGGAGAACTGAAGTGCTTTAATGTCTTTCATGGAATAAAGGTAAGAGAGAAAAGGGAAACAAGCTTATGTGGTATTTGAAATAGCATCTTGGACAGCTTGAAACCATTTGCATCAAAGATTAACAACTTGATAGCCCTGGGTCTCTTGCGGTTCCTTAACACTTTGTGTGTGGCTCCCAGAAATAACCAACAGCTGTTTCTAAAATGATAATTGTTACTACAATAGGAGGAGAATGTGTCTAATAGATGGCTAACTATATTTCATTTCAGTTAGTAGGAAATGAAATGAAATGAAATGTGGTTTTTGTTCTGGTCTCACCTACCACTTTCTGGCAAAATGTCTGGGCATGCTATTTAAATCCTACTCAGCCAAATTGTACATCCTTGATCTTTTCCTCAAAGGTTGTTTTTTAAAAAAGCAGAAGCATGGCAGTTCTGATAAATCTGGTTTCACGGCAGCTACAATGCCACTGGGTTTGGTGCATGGTGTTATTCCTATCCAGGCAGACAAGAGAGTGTTTCATGGAATAGAAAGTAAATTGATTCACAAGACAAAATCCCTGGGGAAGATTTTAAATGGTGAATTACATTGCCTAGTCTGAAGCCTTCTACTCTTCAGCTACATTGGCAGATAGCTTTCATAATTCCTGGATAGCACAGCCATACTTGTTAGGAAAATATGGGAGTTGCAGTAAAATACATTTTGTGCAGTATTCTTGACTTGGTTATCTACTTCACTTTCTGGGTTCACATATGGTACAGTGACTCTTAAACTAGCCAGGAGTGTTAGGTTTACAAAACAACACTTGGTGTAAATAAAGAAGCAAAACAAACAAGGTTAAAACTAACCAATAAAGACAGTACAGGTAGTCCTCGACTTAACAGTTCATTTAGTGACTGTTCAGTTACAAAAACTGACCTATGACCGTTTTTCACTCTTACGACTGTTGCAGCATCCCCACAGTCATGTGATCAAAATTCAGCCACTTGGCAACTGACTCATATTTATGACAGTTGCAGTGACCTAACTACCAACTTAACAACTGCAGTGATTCACTTAACAACTGTGGCAAGAAAAGTCGTAAAATGGGGCAAAAGTCAAGTACTTAACAACTGTGCCACTTAGCAACAGAAATTTTGGGCTCAATTGTAATCATAAGTCAAGGACTACTTGTACTTACGAGTTTTCGAGTTACAAACTTCGTTACAAACAAACCTATTCTCAACTCCAACTAGAAGATCCCAGAAGGTGAGGAGGCAGAAAGGGTTTGTTTACAGTATGTCACATATGTATGCGTCACAGCACTGTCGCACATAGGGAGGCTGAGGTACACCATTTTGGATGCTATCCCATCCTGTTTGTTCGCTTATCTTGTGTTGTTTAGTTTGTGTTTAGTTTTATTTTCTGTAGTAACTATGAATTACAATGTCTGGAATTAAGTGTAAGTGCCACTTATACATGGTAGAAAATGTACTGTGCAGGTTTTTTTAAAATATCTGGATGGATTTACAAACAAAATGGATTTACAAACAGCATCTTGAAATGTAACCTGTTCGTAATTAGAAAACTGTATTAGCATGTTGTGTGAATACATCCAGTCTTCAATCCTGTGAATATAATGAAACTGGCTTAGCCAGTGTGAAGGGAACAGGAAAAAAAGCTGGAAGAGCAGAGGAATTCTCTGCCCAGCCTGGGATTCAAAGGCAGTTTTATTCAGAGCAGGGCTTTTGCGGAAACGAACGAGGCATAATTTCATCATCAACTCGGTCTCATTACTTTAATGTGTTGCTAGCAGTTTACTGTAAACAGAATATGCAATTTGTCAAAGGGCAATTTGCCATAAAGTGCAGAATGAACCTAATCTAAAGCATTTGATTTAAATTAGAAGTGAAGAAAGGAAAGCCACTCAGTTATCTTCATCAGATGTTATTAGTAGTGTTGCTTGAGAAGTTTCACAGGAGTGAAGTTCTCACACTCTTTCTTAAAAATCAAACCACAAACACGGAATTGTCAGCCAAGTTATTCTTAACATTATAGGCACACTCTTATCTTTCTTATCAGAAGGGAAATCAAATGTTGTGAGAAACCAAGGTCAAAGAGCTGGATGTTTCAGTAGCTAGGGCAAAAGAAGATGATAGAATTTACAAGGTAGCAGTTTACAAATGTTAGTTCTCAACTTAAGACTGCTCACCAGGGGTGGGTTCTGGTTTTCTTCCCTGCTGGTTCGGTCAGTGTCGCACCACACACGCTTTGCACGCACTTCGTGCATGCGCAATGCTTAAAAGCTTCTGCGCATGTGCAGAAGCAAAAAACAAAATGGCGGCACCTATGGCGCCACCGAAAGAACCAGTTCAGGGGCGTGGCAGGCCTGGGTCACTGCCGGTTCTAGCGACCCAGGCCACCAAGTTACTACCGGTTCTATAGAACCGGTCCAAACCGGGAGGAACCCACCTCTGCTGTTCACTTAGTGACCATTCAACATTACAACAAGACTCCCCTAAAAGGTACTTGCAACTCAGTTCCAAAGTTATGACAGCGGCAGGGGTGGGTTCCTCCCGGTTCGGACTGGATCGCCCGAACCATTAGCGACCCACTGGTGATGTCATGGATCCGGTTCGGTCGGTGCCGGTCCGTGGGCGCCGCCATCTTTTTTAGTGCATTTTTTTACTGTGTGGAAGGTTTTTCCGCTTGAAAAAGGGCCCTCCCGCCCGCCCCTACGTTTAAACTGACCTTTATTCCTTCACCCGAAGCACAGCTGATCAGCTCCTCAGCTGTGTTTCGGGCTGATTGCAGCTACTGAGCATGTGCGGAAGCAAAATTGCCCGAGGGAGCGCGCGCGCGCAAATCATCGCGATGCGAACCGGTGGGGAAGGTAAGTGGAACCTAGCCCTGAACAGCGGCCCCCTCCCATAGTCATGTGACTGAATTTTGAGTCCTCAGCAACTGGCCTGCATTTATGACCATTTACAGCATCCTGCAGTCATGTGACCACAATTTACATTTTTGCTGAAAACCAATGTTTACTTCTGGTTTTTGGCAAAAACACCCCATAGTGAATAATGGCTGCACTTAACCGCTGCAAAAAATAGCTTGTATAATCAGGTTGGTCACATGATAACCTGCTTTACGACCATCATGACTTATGACTATAATGGGCAGACTCCATTACAGTCATAAGTCGAGGACTACCGGTAATCTATAGAGCTGTCAGAACAAAGATGGATCTGAGTGGACAGAACAACTAAAACTTAATACGTGGACAATACGGCAAAGCAATTTGCTTACAAATACGTAAGTTTCTTCTGGATCTATCTACAAAGTGGGAGCAAAGAACTCCCACTAGTCTGGGTGGCCAACAATCAGGGAGGTGTGGTTTATCCTGAAGAGCCATGGGCACTATCAATTCCGTTGGTAATAATGTGTAACAAAGAGTAGGCTACGTTGGGAGAGCACGTATTTTAAATGCAAGATGCCCATTCAGTCCTTGGTTTCTGCCCGCGAGGCTTAAAAGAACTCCATCCATAATTGTTACATAGGGAGATGGTAGTGAGCTAGATGAAGCCCTTGTATAAGGCAGCTTCTGATCTTCCTTTTGGCATGCATAATGAATGAGTTACAAAGTCTCATTCATCCCCACGATAATCCCATCTTATTGTAAGGAAAAAATTAATGGTTTGCGCCAATCAACAATCAAGGCATTTAAACTCAGATTTTGCCCTCAACTACAGCACAACTTAGTGCCTCTCAAATATCTCACAGTACTCCCAACGTCTCTCTTCCCTTTGCACTTGTTCAAAATACAGGGACAGCTGAAAGCTTGAAGGTACTCTGGTTGGTTATTGCTACATCTAGCCCAACGTTGTCTGCTCTAATTGCGGCTGGCTTTCCAAAACCTCTCCTAGCGTGTCCCTCGAGCTGTCTCATCTAATTGGAGATACTAGTTGAACACTGAAGATTAGGTCTTTCGGTGCTAATGAAAATATCCCATCCTTTAAGGCAGATGTTCCTGGCCTGGGGCCTTCCAGCTGTGTTGGACTACAACGAGCCTAATCCCCACCCACATTTGCAGTGTGCCTACAAATCATAGACCAACACTCAAGGAGGGTGCCAGTTCAATAAACTTTCTGACAAAGCAGAGCAGGCTAATGTAATGTTGCCACATACCCAACTGATGTGATATAGGAACATAATGAGAGGTGAGATTCAGGGTACGACAAAAGAAGTTTATTTTATTTATTTATTTCGTCAAGCATGTATTAGATAACAGATAGAAGTATAAACATAGCTATGAATACATGAAATGGATACGAATAAAAGGGAACATTAGGACAGGGACGGTAGGCACGCTGGTGCGCTTATGCACGCCCCTTTAAGACCTCTTAGGGATGGGGTGAGGTCAACAGTAGACAGTCTAAGGGTAAAGTTTTGGAGGTTTGGGGAAGAAACCACAGTCAGGTAGTGCATTCCAGGCATTGATCACTCTGTTACTGAAGTCGTATTTTCTGCAATCGAGTTTGGCACGGTTTACCGTAAGTTTGTATCTATTATGCGCTTGTGTATTGTTGTGGTTCTGTAGATTGCACTTCATATTCATTTCCAACAAATTATCTGTTCATGGCCCTCAGGGGTAGGATAACTCCTGCAGGCAAATTTAAGCTGATGCACTGGAGAGGACACATCACCTTCATCAAAGCACATTCTTGCATTAATTTGTGTTTAGAGCAATCACTTTCAGTGCTTGTCTGATTTAACAAGATTGCTTCCTTTCTGATCTGTTACACAATTTATTTGTTTTTGACTACTGGTTGGTTGAAGCACGATATGAACAGGTGGTAAATCATCATCGAGTTCTTCATTTTCACAGACCATTGACAATACCAAGAGACGGCACTCCTTGGGGACTGACTTTCCAGTGATTTTACGAATCAATTCTGTCAGGCTGCGAAAGTTAAAAAAAAAAAAGTGAATATGGTGCCAGGGAAAGGACTGAGCAGTCAGAAAGCACGGGCGGTCTTTGTCACTTGATGTAGTGAAAATATAAAGCATGTGTTTATAATAATTGCACGGTGGAATCAGTATGGGAAGTGTGGTCAGAACTGTGGTGGGAAATAACTGATGCTACATAGGGATTTGATTTCATTGATTGCTTTTGGCATAAGCCTGGGATGCATCAAAGCTTCTTCATTAATCATATCTTGGTCTAATATTCTGCTTCACCTACCCTCAAGCAGGAAATAAAGGCAGTTTCTCTCTCTACTTTTACTTAGCAAGTGATTGTTGGAATATGTGATGCATCCAATTAGCCAGATGTGGAGCGCGCTTCCTTTTCCTGGTTGCATTTGTTCCCAAAGCATGGCCTGAACGGTTATGTTAGCCTCCATCAGGAGAGGTGTGGGACCACCATACTTTCTCTCCCCAAGCTTTTATACTGGAGCATGGACGGGGAATATTTTTGAACAACAGCTCCCAGGATCCCCTACCTTGGCCAGGCCAGCTGAGGTTCTCAAAGCAGACACAGGGTCTCTACCTGGTAACCTCAGCCCTCTGGAGCAGAAAGCAAGGCAGGCGTTTGGCTCTCTCCTTGGGAAGCAGAGTGAGAGTGGAGCTCCTGCCTGGGAGAATCTACGGACTGGTTTTGCACAGGGGGTGTGGACATAAGGAGAGTGAGTGTGCTGAAAGCAGGAGAGCTGCCAGGGAGTCTGGAAAGATTATAGAGCAAGAGACTACAGTTGCCTCTGGTTGGCAGAAGCCCAGAAGGGCCTGCTTGAGGCTGGGATGAGCTTTGTCTACCCCAGGAAGTTGAGGAGGAGGTGCTGACAGCAGGATGTTTACCCGGCATGGAAGGGACGGGACATTAGAGGCTTTGCAGCTGCTGCAGATACAGGACCCAGGCTGTACTTGTAGGGGCCCTGCAATGGGGTAGCCACGGCCTCCCTATCCTTCACTCCTGAGGATCCCTCTGTCGACTGGCTTCCTAAGCACAGCTGGACAGTGGGCTGTTCTCCAGCCAACAAAACCGAGGCCCAGACAGAGCAAATATTCAACCTCAGCAATCACAGAAGGAAGAAATAAGGATTCCTAGAGATTGTCTAACCAGGCCTTTCTTTTACTGGGGCACCAACAGCCCCCCTTTGTGTAGGATTAATGGAAAGAGACTCTGATAGCCTGGGAACCTTGTCATAGTTTCGTATTAAACTGAGATTGAACTTGTTTCATTTGGTCTGTTTTTATGTGTTTCTGCTTTTAAAAATAGCATTTTTAATAACTAAACTGTCATAGAAGCCTTTTTAGGACAGAAAGATAGCCTCACGTGTGTACACGTACACACACACACACACACACACACACACACACACACACACACAAAGACAGGGAATGGAATCTAGAATCTAAAGCTAAGTACAGCTTTTACAGATGGGCCTCCAAATTAGAAGTCTTTTCTGTTAGTTCAATTCATAAGACCTTTCCCTGCCTTGGTTAGATAGAGCCTCACCAATGGCTCTGCTCTAGGGACCAGAGACTGAAGCTATGAAGATTAGGGTTCTATAATATCTCTCTAATGATCATAGGATGCCTTCTGAAATGTTGTTTATGCAGGGAGGCAATCACAAGACTCTCATCTTTGATTATGATCTGTTAAAAAAAAAAAAGTTTAAATCCAGAGAGCCCACATAACAGGTTTTTAAGGGCCAAAATCTCCAGTGGATTGGTTGATGATATATAGCAAATAAGAGAAGTCTGAAGTCTGAGAAATGGCTTTAACTGATATTAAACCTATTACATTTCAACCAAGTTATTACTGTATGTGTTTGTTGGGAATCTAAAATTAGGCAGTATGGAAAAAGGGAGGACCGGGAGACTACAAAAAAGGGGGTTGGGGACAATGTGTAGCACTCAGACTGCAAGTTATTATTAAATTCTTAAGGATATATCTCTGTTAAATTCCTACCTGAAAGGAGGTTGTTGCTCTTTGATTTCATCTTCCTTATTATAGAGAGTGGCTGTCCCAAATAGCAATCTCTGAGGCACAAGGTCATGCTCCCTCTATGAAAAACAGTCAACACAGTCAATATCACATTAAAATCCTTTAACTCAAGGGTGTCAAACTCACGTTGTCACGGTGTCATCACGTGACATATTGGGACTCCCCCCCCCACGTGGGCCGGGAGTTTGACAGCCCTGCTTTAACTGAAGACCACTAAATCAAGATAAAGTTGGAACAGCTGAGGAGAACACAGAAAAGATCTAGAATAGTTTTCCTTAACATGGTGGCCTGCAAATGTGTTTGAAAACTTCATAATCTTCAACTCTTACCTAAGAGTCGACTAATGAGTACAATACTTTTCAAAATGCCACATGTTCTTGTACTTAGTATGTAATGAAAAACTAGCCTAGCTTAACTATCTCTTGGGGAATCACAGAACATCTATCTGGAGGGTAACCAAGTTTGAGAAGGCTGAACTGGAAGAATAAGATGATGGACAGTTGTGTACAATACAGAACATCCAATTATGGGAATGAAAATGAAAAACAACGAAGAAGGATTAAACAAGCAATATGAATGAGTTGGGACAACCAGGCTGCAAGACATGAGTGTACTGGGAGCAGGAAGCATATTGAACACAATATTGGCTAATCAAGAAAATGGCACTGGTATAGAATGGGGACATCCCATAAGGTCTCTGTATGTGAAATACTGGATGAAAATCATCTTTATGTTTGTTCACAAATGAGGTTGGATGTAACACTGGAAAGCCAAATATACACATTTAGGGAGCTACGCCCAGATATCTCTTCCTCTGCACAGAAAAGGCAACCCTGCCTGCTAAGGAAGGAAGAGGAGAACACTCTTACTACAAGAAGTAGTAGAGGTAGGACTGGACACCCCAAGATATGCCCCTGGGCACTTGCCAGAATTTGTTCCTGAAATTGGAACAATTGCCTTTACCTGGATATGATCACATATATCTCTCAAGGTAACAACTTCTCCTTTGGAATTAAAACCAGGCACAGTAATTCTGTCCCAGCAGCTCCATGTCTTCTGCCGACACTGGGAAGAAAGAAACTTCCAGAGAAATAGCAAGTTACCGTAAGTCTTTTTGCAACATACCACAACAAAGAGTCTCGGGGCACTTTAAAGCTAGACATTTATTACAGTATAAGCGTTTGTGAAGTCTACTTTATCAGTAGCATGGAGATCATTTTTTAAAAAAAGGTGTGTGAACAATCCTACCCCAGCTGGTACACTTCAAGAAAGTTGCAACAGGCAGCTTTCAGAAAAGCCATTTCTTAAAGAACAGAATGGGTCAAGCCTTAGATTCATTTGGAAGTATATCCCCGTGGATATACTTATATCCAAAGTTATAAGCCCAACTATATTTTCTAGGGTATAAGATCCATTGAAATGGGGGAACTTAGTGCTAAGTGAACATATTTCACATTGCAGCTTGAAGGAACCTTACTGGTGGATTGGTAAATTCAGCGACCCCAAATATTAGCCCCAAGTAATCTGTTATCACTAGACCAGTTGGATCATTTTAGTAAAACGAGAGGATACAGAGGAGTTTTTTTTCCTAAAGGATGAACATTACATCTAGTTCAAGATCTATTGCTCATTTTCTAGTGAGATGTTAATAACAAAAATAGCTGTTGGGAAAGAATCTTATAGCCAAGGACCTTAGAAATCCAGACTGTTCATCTTATCAAAAACAAGGTGAAGAGGAGAATGGATTGTAATATACCTTCACAGAAGAGGTTTTAGGTATCAAACAGCGGCTCTTTAATCTAACCAAGGGGAACATAAGAAAAACCAATACAAATAAAAGATAATAACTAGACCAATTCTAATCAGACCCAGCATTTCAAACCGCAAGGAAAATTAATCATTGCCACCCCAAAAGCCACTGTGATGCTGTAGTTGAGAGCATTTGATTAGGATAAGGAAAGACAGAATTAGAGCGGTCAAGGAGGTCATTTTCCTTTCAACTCCCTCAGTTACCTCGCAAGGTTATCATAAGACTAAAACACACAGATCTGAGAGCCTTCGAGGAAAGGCAGAACAGAATTCTGATAAACAAAAATGGCAGGCTTCCAATGAAAACCAGTCCTCCTCCTGAAAAGACAGTTTAATGTATTCAAAACCAGGGGGGAGAAATGCCATCATGTAGAGCAGAGGAAGTCATTCCTCTTGCATTTCCCATGGGAAGCCAACGCTGGATAATCTGGTTCATTCTGGTCTGTCTTCTCATCTCTGGATAGACCAACTGGATGCAGAGCGTAGAGAGAGGACCCTACAGGGTTCTCTTTTACTTGTTCATGTTCTGTAGCTTTCTATTACACAAAGACACATTGAATGGATGTCCTGACAACATACAATTATCCTTTTCTTCATAAGAGGCCCCAAAACTTGCCGACCCCTTTGCTCTTTGCATTGTTGGCCCTAGGCAAAACAGGCAAGAAACATCCCATCCAGTAACAAGGGAGCCATTGGAACTGATTATTAGTTCATAGTAGGAAGTGCCCTGACTGGAGGGACACTTGGGGGGTCAGGCGGCACAAAGGGGTACTGTCCTGGGCAAGCTGACTGGTCAGTTAGGGAGGAGCTGGCTTGGACTGCATCATTTCTCTAAGCCTCCTAAGCAAATCCTCTTTGTTTTTAGAAATGGCAGATATGGACAATTTCGCCTCCCCTATCTAAATCCAAGAGTGCAGGTAGTCCTCGACTTATAACAGTTGATTTGGTGACCTTTCAAAGTTACAATGGCACTGAAAAAAGTGACCATTTTTCACATGGTCTTGACGACCTTTGTAGCATCCCATGACCATGTGATCAAAATTCAGATGCTTGGCAACTGACTCGTGACCGTTGCTGTACCAGGTACCATGACTTCCAGATGATTTTGGATTATAATATCCAGGTTAAAGAAAGCAGATGGCGTTAATATAATGTCACGAAGTAATCGAAGACATGGGTAAGGGTGAGGATTGCTTCCGAGAACTGGGTCTTACTGTAGCCTTCTTTTTCAGGCTGGATGATTTCAGTTGGAGCAGGACCAAAATCCAAGACTCATCCTGCAATGTTGTAAGACTTCCTAGAACACTTTGAAGTAGTTTTCCCTACTCTTGTAGTGTACACAAGGGGGGCAGCCGAGAGCCATTTTTACATGTTCCAACAGATCATTCATACAGTATGGACGGCTAAAGCCATTCTCAGTTATCCTGCATCTTCCCACTAGAAAACACACAGCAGCCAAAGCAAGCCCATTTCTGTAAACGTTAGAAACAGACCAGTAGTGGGTTCTAAAACCCTTTACTACCGGTTCGTGCTCGCACTCGACGCTTCTGTGTGTCCCAGGCGGGTGGGCGGAGCCTCCCGCCGCCGCTACCGGTTCTAAGAACCAGTCCGAACCGGGAGCAACCCACCACTGAAACAGACCACTTTGGATAGTCCATTCCCCCCCCCCCCCATACTATACTTCCATTTTGGAAGCACCGAAGCTCTTCCATGTTGAAAGGATCAAACGGTGACATCACCATTGCCTGGGGGATGCCCAGTTGGGGGCTCCTTTCATGTCCCAGTTCTTTTCCCCAATGGTGAAAGTACAAAATGGGAGAAACTGAACTGTCTCCACAAGCGATCCACTGGGCTGCTTGCAAAGGTGATTTGGTGCAGGAAGCAGTCGAAACAGAGCCAGCTTTGCAGGAACTTGAGATGGAATGCATATAGCTGACCTTGTTGTGTATGTGAACTTGAGTTTTTTAAACGTCCTGTATAGTCTTGGCACCCAGCTGTTTCCTCCATCCATAGATTCTTGACTAGATCAAGCACTGCCATACTTCGCATCTTCCATGCATCCATCGAATCTAAAACCGCTTTCTCTATGCATACACTTGAACACACACAAATTCTGAGACCAATTTGGACCGGTGGTTGGACCACTTCTGTCCACACAGAACAGGTATGGATAGAGATATATAGTTTACAGACAGGAATTCCTTTCAGAAGAATCATCCCTCTTCCATCTATATGTTTCACTAGTAACTGAACTGTGTTAGCAACGGTTCCTGGATTTACAATTTGAATAGGTAAGAACACTTACCTATTTTATTTCAAACCCACGTAGAAGCAAATAAAGAAAGGAATAGGGAGAAGGATAGGGAACCCAAGATGCACAGCACCATCAAAAAGGGAGTTGTAAATGAAAAACCATTATGTAACTTGGATTAAATCACTGTACACAACAAAGTCCCCAAACTGTAGGAAATAATCCCTAAATGCATATGAGGCTAATGAAGCTTATCCTGACCATTTGGGACCATATGGCCTATTCCATTTGCTCCTTTACGTTGCTAGTAACAAGAACAGGTTCTCCTCTTTCCCAGGTGCCATATGGCCACTTGGCCTCTCACTCACACTTGCTGGGAAACCTTTGCACCTCCTATTCATCTCTTCCTCTTCTCCTTTCTCTGTCTCTATATTTCTACAGCCAAGGGACTAACCGCAGACAGTAGGGACAGTGGAAATCAAACAGTCCCCTCCATTGTCAAGGAAGGACTTTGGAGAATGTTTTGTTCCTGTCAAAAGATCACTCTTCAAAGCCAAGGCTACAAGGTGATGGGAGAGTGAGTGGATCATGTGGGGATAGGAAGAGAGAATATTGAGGTTCCAAGCTAATCATTGCTCCCAAAACTCTTGATTCCCACGCCACAGCATTGTTCTTTCTGATTTTCTCTACTCAAGTCAGCCCTGCACAGTTCCCTGAAATGTTGTTTCCCAGCCCATCCCCATCCCAAAATCTGCTCTAGCATGAGAAACAAATTTCCAATGAATCGGGGGGGGGGGGGGGCTCCTTTGGC
>QLTV01002693.1:2567862-2581538 GCA_003457575.1 Thermophis baileyi
GGGGGGGGGGGGGGATCCTTTGGCGCCAGGATAAGAGCTGCCTTCCCCCAATCACCAGCCCTTGCTAACTAATGACTCCCATATGCGGCTTAATCAACTCCACAAGTTCTTGGATTCAATACAGCTCTCCATTCCTTTTGCAAATCTATCCCCCTTCCCATCTCCTGATGCTGATGCTGCTTTTCCTCTCTGAGCCCTCCTCTCCCCCATTTCCTCCCTTTCCACTCCAATTTCACATAGGCAACGTCAGGAATAAAGTCAGGATTTAACTCCAGGATTTAACCCCCGAAAAAGAAGCAAGATGGATGTTCCTAAATGGCCCTCTGGTGTAATGCAGACTTGCCACCCTGCCTTCTCTGTTGCTGTTCTCTAAGACTCTGGCAGTGCTGAGAAAAGCGGTGGTAAGATTTCAGGTCTGTAGGACCTACTTTGTTAACAGAGTTTTGAAATCCATCAACAGCTGTCAAGTGTATGACTTGAGTGGGAGTGATGGTAGTGAAAACGGTTAATGAGACCTCTGATCACAGACTCAACCTAATTACTTTGAGGGTAAACAGTTCAGTCAGGAACCTTTGTGGCTTTACTGCAAATCATCTCATGGAAGTAGCATAGCTCAGTAAACCTTTCTACCACAAAGTGTCTTCCAGACATCTTTGACTATAACTTCCATGATTCCCTACCAGATCTTACACTGACGAGAATCCCAGTTGAACATATCTGGACAGTATTTGGAGACAGTGCCTCAAAAGGGAATTTTTTTCTGTGATTCAATCAGCGGTGGGTTGCTCCCGGTTCTTAGAACTGGTAGTGGTGGTGGCGGGAGGCTCCGCCCACCCGCCCGGGACGCTTCTGCGCATGCACAGAAGTATCGCGCGCGCACGCAAACCGGTAGCAAACTAATTTAGAACCCACTACTGGATTCAATGTCAGTCTCCACTAGATTTGCAGAGAAAGATTCCACTCTCAAACCCAGGGGAAGAGCAGCCCATCCTTCCCAGAAATAGGGAGCCTGATGGAACAATGGTCTCGCTCAGTATAAGGTAGCTTCCTACATTCCAAAGATCCAGAGGTGCATCTAAGGAGAAAGCTCCCAATTCTGGCAATCACAGATGTTGCCTCTCTATTCCATCTTTTTTCCTATCAAATCTGTTTTTGAGAAAGTGAAGAGGTGGCAATGGTAAAACCACTGACAATTAAAGAGGAAGGCAAACTTCACTGTATCCTATGTACAATTATGCAAAGGAGGCTTCAAAATTGCACGGTTAAAAGCATCACCTTCATATCTGCCTTCTGAGCACCACAGCCTCTAAGCACCTTGAGGTATCCTGCGACATTTGGTATAGGCACAATCCCTGCACAGCTGGATAAACTATGGCTGCAGAGAAGATTTTTTAAATTCAAAATGTCACAAACTTTCATTACCAAGGCCACCCCCACCCCCTTTCACCACATAAGTATTGAATCTCTGGTCATTGCAGGGGCCATTTGCAGAGCTGTGCTGTTTAGAAATCTGAGATACCCTTTAAAAATATACAACATTTGGCAATGCTAGATGGCGGGGGTGTAACCAAGCCCTGGGGCCATGCAGCATGATCTGAACCAGGAGGGAAGGAACAGAGGCCTGACAGCCCAAGCCCTGAAAAGCTGACGCCCCCCTCCCTTCCTGCTGGCCCTCCCTTCTCCTACCAATCTGGTTCCAATCTGTGCTTCCTGTGTAGCAGGAAGCCCCAGCCTCTCACTCCATAAACTCAAGACAAAAAGGCCTCTATTCAAACAGACGCTCTTAATTTAGCTTCTTGCTCTTTCCACTCTCCCCCACCCTATTCTGGCTCTGGTTTCTTTCTCCAGAAAAGGGAGCTATTGCAAAGAAGCCAAGAATAGTCGCAGCCCCAGCCATAGAGGGCCAAGGCAATTTCCTGGGGGTGACAACAGTAGAGGCAACCCCAAAGTCCCAGCATGTGTATTCTGGGTGAGCATAAATATACCTCCCCTGCATTCATGCTAGAAAAAAGAGAAAAAGAATGGCAAAGTGCTTTAAAAAGAGTTGCCAGGAAGAAGCCATGCCATAGCATAATTGGCCGCTCAATAGAAAGGAAGGAAGGAAGGAAGGAAGGAAGGAAGGAAGGAAGGAAGGAAGGAAGGAAGGAAGGAAGGAAGGAAGGAAGGAAGGAAAGAAGGGAGGAAGGAAAGAAAGAAAGAAGGAAGGAAGGAAGGAAGGAAGGAAGTAGCAGAAAGAGAGGAGGCAGACAGATATAAGAGATAGATAGAACAAAGAAAGAATGAATAAGGAAAAGAGAGAGATAGAAGAAAGAAAGAAGAAAGAAAGAAAGAAAGAAAGAAAGAAAGAAAGAAAGAAAGAAAGAAAGAAAGAAAGAAAGAAAGAAAGAAAAGGAAGGAAGGAAGGAAGGAAGGAAGGAAGGAAGGAAGGAAGGAAGGAAGGAAGGGGTTTGAATGTGCAACTCCATCTTCAATCTAAGCTAGTCAGCATTTAGAAAAAAATCATGTAGAAATTCCAATAAATTCAGCTTAATAAGAAATTCAGAAACATATAATAAAAGAACCTCATATACAGACTGTCTGGTGGTGGATCCTGGCCTAGAAAGATCCATCATTGACAGTGGTAGGATAGTGGCATACTTTCAATACATTACAGATAGTTTTGATTTAATGAAATAGTTCCCCACAACATCTTATACTGTTACTACTTTTTCAGTGCAAGAAGGTATTTTTTTATAGCAATGTCATTTATTCTATTATTATTATTATTATTATCCACAAGAACCCCTTTGATGGCAAGAGAGGGTACATCTGAATTCTAAGGTTGTTCTGAAGATGTCTGTGAGAAACTTCTGGGACTTCTCTCTGAGAACAAAGATTGGACAATGGTGTAAGGATGGGATGTTTGGGATGGTATAAGGACTTCTGCCTTGGACAGGACATTGGACTAGAAGCCTGCCAAGGTCTCTTCCAGCTGTATGATTTTATGATTCTGTTAACATGTGCTCCCTTTCAGTCACAGCACCATTTCAGCTCTGATTTACCTTGACTTTGTTGAATCTTGCAGTGAAATCCCTTCCTCATACCTGGAGAGAAAATGGACGTGTGTGGAGAGATTCAGGGCTGGCATCAGTGGTTTCTGCCAAAAGAAAACACTGTGGCTGGCGCTCCGGGTTGGTGTGCAGCTTAGCACCAGCTGTGAATGTCAGCTGCAGGTTAAAGACCATTTCCTGTGTCTGACAGCTCTCAGGCACCTATCCATCCCTCTCCTTCTGCACTGCTGCTGGCTTGATACACACTCCAGGCATCAGCTTCTGAAACTAGATCTCCTTCGCCGTCTGTCTGCCAGAAGGGGCTCAGGAAAGGCAGGGTCAGCAGCAGCTGAAATGAGCAGAGCTGGAGCCCCCTTACGTCAGGGCTGGGCAAGCAACTCACTTCCGGTGCCCAGACAGGAGGGACAAGATGGCACTGCAGGGAATGGGTTGGCAGCATCTGCAGCCTGGACTCCATTCTCGCCCACATGCTAAAGAGTCACCTTCGGTGGCTATATAAATTTCAGTAATAAATAAATAGTAAAATTTAAAAAAACCCTAAAAGATACAAGGCAGCCATTCTACCTTGAATCTTTGCTGCCAGTAACACCCAGAGCAATGCACTATCTCTAATTAATGCTATAAACCCTACTTCCAGGAGGGAACTGTGGCTGGAAGCTGTAGCCAAGAACAGGAACACATGCCAGAAGATCAAGCGCTTCATACTTTCAGTTTTCATTCTTCTGTTCCAATGTCTGGAAACAGGCTTGTGCCAGAAAAACCAGCAACTCTGTCATGATAGCCTTTAGTGTCTTCAAACATTCCAGCAAAAGTGCAGGAATAGAGGGTGTGTCACACACATATGCAAGTGATCACAGATGCTTAGTGCCAAAACCACTCTTAGGACTATTTTGAGCATGAAATAAGAGTGAACCATTGCTCTTCCTTCTGTCCTTCAATGTAGCGAGAGTACTATAAACTAAGATGGCCACCAACATCCATGGCGCTACAGAAATTACTTGTTTACTAGTGCAAAGCAACTTGATTTCTGTTTCGGAATGATTTGGCTCCTGGCACTACAGCAACCCCTTGTTCCAGCCTTTTAGACATCCAGGTATTCCAAAACTCCTCTGGAGTTCTCTCTTACTTGTTCTCGTCTTTGACTTGCACACAAAAAGAAACCCATCTAATCTCCTCCTGTTTTCACACCATGATGAATTCAGAGCCCAAAACAGGATCACCGCAGAGCTCTCACCTTGTATGCTTGTGAAGATGGCACAGGCTGGGAGCGACTGAGGAACGGATCAGAGAGCTGGAGGAAGCCATGGCAATAGGAACTGAGATCCTTGTGCTGCCACACCAATTTGTAAAGCTCCAGACAGGTCAGGCCAGCTACAGCAGCTGCTGTTGTGGCAATAGCAGGTACAATCTGGCCCGCAATCCTCTTGGCCTATTGAAATTAAGTTGGACAGACACCATGGAAATGATGGGAGAGAAAGCTGCTTCTTGCAGGAAGGTGTTCTGCAGCTGGCAAACACTGGGGAAGGATTTTCTCAAGAGCCTTGGCTAAGGAATTGGTAGCCTCCACCACCTCCATTCCCTTGATAGCCCCTCTCTCCCCAAGCTTCCAACTGTTTTTCCTCCCGCTCTTGAGTAGCCTTGTGAAGAATTAATGCAACCTTGCTGCATGGACTTCTTCTAAAACAGCCAGAACACATTCCAATATCCCCATTCTCAACTCCCCATTTTCTGTCTTTCATTTATTGGCAATAAGGGAGGGGGGGGGAAGAAACAAAGCCTTCCCACTGGCCTCACCTGGAACTTATCCACTGGAGAGATGCCATAGTTCTCAGCTCGCAGATTGGCTGCATGCGTGATGAATTCCAAATGGGAGTCCTTATCCTGAGGGCCCAACAATGGCAAAATCAGTCCTAACCAGGAAGTGGTGGAAGTAACAGAAAAGGATCTCAATGGGAAGGAGACAAAAGTGATTGTAAGCCTTACAAAAATCAGGAAAAACAAAGAACAGTTGGGATTGGATAGACTGTAAAGAAAAGGCATAAAATGTGGTAATGGGGGTAGATATGATGTTTGGAGGGTTTATTTTTAGTAAAGGAAAACAACGCCAATGACCACAAAAACAGTGTGCATGCAACGCATTGTGCAATCTTGGAAAACAGTGTGTAGCTAAATAAGTTTCCACAGCCCGGAGCAGCTGTAATACAAAGGTTGCCCTTGACTTGGTTAAGGAATTGTGCCCTCAAGTCTTTTTCCCTTCCTCCTTATCCTCTTTCTTCCCACATGACAAACCTATTTCACAATTTTTTAAATATGGCTGCCCCTTTTGTCTATCCAACCCCTATCAACATTAAATTACAGGCACTTCAGACTGGATGTTTCTGGAATATTTTTGAATTGGGAGAACCAAGGCAGCTTCAAGTGGGAGATGGGAGAATGTGAAAAACTGAAAACAGGAACTGTAAGCCATGAAACTGTGTAGAAAATACAACAGTCGTATAAGTACTGCAAAAATAGGATGATGGTCTGATTCATTAATAATTAATTGATATGAGTTATAAGGCCACCCATTTTATGAAACACAACTCTGGACGGCTTACAGTAATATTACAAACCAAAGAAACAGTAAAACGAAAAGCCTAGTTCCTTAACCAACAATATCCAATCTATCGGACAATGTGATCACCAAGCTCCGATGCCTGAGGGAAAAGCCCAGCTCTTTGCAGCTTTCTGGAAGGCCACTGAGCAGGGGCTGCTATGGAAAAGGCCCTATTAGATGGCAGCATCTAGGGCAGTGGTTCTCAACCTTTCTAATGCCGTGACCCCCGCCCGCGCGCGACCCCTCCCCGCACGGGATGAGGTGACAAAGGGGGCGTGGCACCAGGGGCAAAATGCTCCCGGTTCCGGCTTGCCTGCGGGTCGCCGGACAGCTGATAGCGAAGGAAACGGGAGACTTCACCCGGACGCCACCATTTGGGTTCTTTTACCCTCTGCGCATGCGCAAAGCGTTCCAGGCGGGTGGGTGAAGTCTCCCGCTTCTGTCGCTACCGGCTATCTGACGACCCGCAGGCACGGCCGAAGCGGGAGCATTTCACCCCTGCGAGTAACGGTGTCACCAAGATGGCGGGCTAACGCGCGCGGCGACCCCTGTGAAATGGTCGTTCGACCCCCAAAGGGGTCGCGACCCACAGGTTGAGAACCGCTGATCTAGGGGAAGGGAATGTGCCCTCCCAATCTGATCTAGTGAAGAAGGCAGATACCCTCAGGGAGAGGCAGTTCTACAAATAACCTGGTTTTGTGCCATGCAGAGTTTAAAAGATAACCAGCAGCCTGAATTGCACTCCAAAAGAAAATGAGAGCCAGTGCAACTATGAGCAAATCAAAGTACACCATTGCATTCTGGACTAGTTGTAACTTCTGCGTGGTCTTCAAGGGTAGCTCCATGGAGAGCACATCGCAGTAATCCAATCAGGAAGTGTCCTAGTATGCAGTGTTGCTCTGTCAAGCAGGTAACTAGGTCTGATCATGTATGCAGCAACAGAAGAAAAGTTATCAGAAAGATAATGAGGAACAGGATCATCAACAGCTCATTCCCAACATCCTGGCACTTCCAAAGTCTGAATACAGTCAAGATGCAAACTCACAACAATGTCCATGACCCTGTTTTTTGGAACTGCACATCTGTCTTTGAATGGATGTCTGTCTTTGAATGGATCTGGGATATGATAATGTTTTTTACAGGTTTATGAAGAATGATTTCATAAACAGCAGCAATAGACTGTAATGTGATCAAATAACTTGGGGCCCAAATGGGGAAAAAACCAAGAAATAGTGACTATCTACTCAAAATTGTACAAATTTAAGCATATGTTTAAATCCTTTCTACTGAAATGAATGGTGGTTAGAACCAAACTAGATTTAATGCCATTCACATAGTCAGCAAGCGTGTGATAAAAATGCTGAGACAACCCTGGTCCCTGATTCCAGGGAGGAATATTGGTGGGGAACTTAACTATTTGAAATCTCTTCAATCCTAGCCCAATTGAGGAAATGACGAGGCTCAGTCAATCTCAATCCCATCTATTCTTGGGACCCAACTCAGATCGAATCTTCTGCATCTTAATTTGGATCCTCACAACACACTGTAGGTAAGGTTGCCTTTGGAGACAACTCTGACGCTGGAGTTGATGCAAAATGCAATTAGACTGCTGTGGCATAATTCCACTAGCACAGAGTAAACCCAATGCTAAAGTTACTAATTGCCAATAGACTTCCGGACTTAATTCAGAACACCCATAATGATACTTTTGGTCAGTTGAATATCATCTGAATGATATTTTAAAAAACTCTTTATGGTGCAGCATCAGGATATGCAGGAAACCTTTTGCCAAAATGTATCTGTTTTTCTAGGGCAATCAATGGCCGTATCTCTTGAGGGCCCCCACCCACACCCTTGCAAGAAATACATGGCTATGAACCAGATTACAGGTAGCCTAGGGGTGAAATCCAGCAGGTTCTGACAGGTTCTGGAGAACCGGTAGCGGAAATTTTGAGTAGTTCAGAGAACCGGCAAATACCACCTCTGGCTGGCCCCAGGAGTGGGGTGGGAATGGAGATTTTGCAATATCCTTCCCCCAGGAGTGGGGAGGGAATGGGGATTTTGCAATATCCTTCCCCCAGGAGTGGGGAGGGAATGGGGATTTTGCAGTATCCTTCCCCTGGAGTGGGATGGGAATGGAGATTTTGCAGTATCCTTCCCCCAGGAGTGGGGAGGGAATGGGGATTTTGCAGTATCCTTCCCCTGGAGTGGAGTGGGAACGGAGATTTTGCAATATCTTTCCCCCAGGAGTGGGGTGGGAATGGGGATTTTGCAGTATCCTTCCCCTGCCACGCCCACCAAGCCACGCCCACAGAACCAGTAGGGAAAAATTTTGAATTTCACCCCTGAGGTAGCCCTCAACTTATGACTGCAATGGAGAGCAAAATTTCTGTTGCTAAGGACTGCAGTTGATAAGTGAGTCACACCCCGTTTTATTATCTTTTTGCCACGGTTGTTAAGTGAATCATTGCAGTTGTTACGTAAATCATGTGATTGTTGAATGAACCTGGCTTCCCCATTGATTTTGCTTGTCAGACGTTCTCTAGGACGGTTTGCAAATGACAATCCCAGGACCCTGGAAATCTGCAACCATCATAAATATACGCCGGTTGCCAAACAACTGAATTTTGATCATGTGACTGTGGGGATGCTGCAATGGTTAACTGGTCATAACTAAGTCACTTTTTTCAGGGTTCTTGTAACTTTGAACAGTCACTAAATGAATAGTCGTAAGTCAAGGACTACCTGTGTACATGCTTTCTTCATGGTACCCCTCATTCTTTGGAACACCCTCTCTCAGTTCAGACTCTCTTATGTTAACACTCTGTAACAATTCAAATCTGTGCTATTCAACATGTCTTTGGCCCCAATTGGCCTGAATGAGGGCATCCAAACTCTGGCTACAAAATATGTACTGTTACATTTTATATTTTCTTTTATGTTGTGATGCATTCAGAGCCCTTCTTGATTGAGGTGGTTTATAAATGTGAAATACACACTGTATCTACAATTTTAAACTATTTGTATAATAGAATGAATGGCAAAATGTACCTTAGCCCTTAGGCACTTAACCTGAATTACATGTCATTTTGTGTTTTTAAATAATGATATTTCTCTCTTCTAGAAACTTAAGAAACTTAAATCCTAAATGTCAACTCAATTATAACTCAAAACTCCAGAAACAGTAGCCTCCAAAACATGGAAAAGGTCAAAACAACTAAACCTGACTGGCAAATGAGATTTCTATTAGGAGCATTTGACAGCAACTTTCAACTGAAATGGCAATATATGGAAAATATTCCACCTTAACTAAAATCTGGACCCCGATCATGGCAGCTGATGACATATTTGGATATAATCCCCACAAGATTCCTACATTACAACTGCATTTCTGCAGACAAATGCCCACTGTATGCAAAAAGTTTGGCTCATAGCAGCTGTGGGCCTGTTCCAATACTGCTCTGCACACAAGGAATATCATTCAATCACAATGTTCTCCCCTACTAAATAAAACAGACTTCCTACTGCAAGACGTGAGCAAGCTGAGGAAGGCCATAACTCAGTGCTGAAGGGTGTTCTTTGTACACAGAAAGTCAGCTCTGCCTTCATTATCCAGCTTAACTTTCATTTTAAGAGTCTCTGATAGCAAGGGTGAGCAAAACCCTTGGCATGAACCCACCATTTTCCTTAAATGTTCCACATCCTTATCATTTCACATTCAAGCACCTCCCCATTCTCCAGTCTCCATCATTCTCATTGCCAGCCCCAGATAAGAATGAATTTAGACCGACGATCCTTCCAACTTTATTTTGTCTTAATTTTACGCATGGCTCAGAAGTGTGATCAAGAAAACTTCGTTCTAGAGAGGTATGCCCAGGAGTGTAGCTTTATCAACTCAAAAGAGCAGTTTATCCAGATATAGTTTGGTTCTGATATAAAGACAAATAATTGTTCTAAGTAGCATGCCTGAGTCTTGAGGTCACAGGCTCCCACTTTCCTCTTTTGTGAGATTCCACCACAAATTTAATATGTAAGTTAGCAGCCAAAAGCATGATTATTTCCTTTTTTCTCTTGAGAATTTTCTTCTGGAAAGAAGGCCTTAATGTTTCCTCAGAGTCCATCTAAAACTTACCTACACATTACAAATAAATTAAGGAAATCATTAGGTACATGGGAAGTTGTGAGGTCAAATTGACCTAAATTCAGCCTTATCTAGGTTTTGCTTGGTTTCTGCCCATTTAACATGCCCTGGCCTCACCCACTTTTGGGAATAAGGGCTCCAGAACATCATTAAAGTCCAAATACTTCCTTCAATCTAAAAGACGTTGCTCAGCCCACTTCAAGCTATCCAATGAGTTCTCAGTAAAGGTGAGATTCAAAACCAGGAGGCCAACTGATTTGTAGTTCAGACTTTGAATCATAATCCTACATTTTGTGTATGTGATACAAAGGGAGTGTTTTTTGTAACTCGGCATTTGAGCTCTGAATATTTTAAAAAAAATCATGTGGCTCTTGTTCATACTTGCCCTTTACAGATACTGGGACAATGAGAAAATCAGTTCATGAGTCATCTCATTAAAGTGTTTTAGCTCTAAACTGAAATTGCCTGGTCCAGGATGAAGAAGCATTGTCAGAACTGCTGGAGAGGGGGTCACAATTGGAATAGTGGAGTCACATGGTTCACTCAAGATCTACACCAGGGGTCCCCAAACTTGGCAACTTTAAGACTTGTGGACTTCAACTCCCAGAATTCTCCAGCCAGCTATTATGGGAGTTAAGTCCACAAGTCTTAAAGTTGCCAAGTTTGAAGACCTCTGATCTACACAGAAAGAAATACATAGCAAGATGCAATAAACAAGCATATCCATACCTTCTCAAAGTGAAGTGGCTCCATATGGTCAGATAAGAGGACACCGTCTTTTTCAAGCTCCTCTCTTAGCTTTCCCAGTTCTTGCTTCAGTTCTACCAACATTGTCTGATCTAAAAGACATATTTAGTCCAAGTGAGATCATTTGAGCGATATGGAATGAACAAAACAACTGCTTGTTTAAAGCCCTTTATATCACCCTTACAGTTCAACGATAACCTCCAGCCACATGTTTGATTAAGATCAGCAGAAGGATCTTTAAGAGCTAACAGAAGCAGTTTAGTTCTCTATCATTGATCTCATCGATTTCTTACTAGAGGCACTTGGTAATGTTGGAATCTCCTCATCAGCAACAGGGATTTTCATCCCTTGACGTGGGCGGAAGGGTGGGAGATGCAACTCAAGGAGGACTTGGATAGTGGTAGCTTCATCTTCATGAACAAGCAGCCTGTGTGTCTCGGCAAAGAGGTGACTGGCAATCACAATGAAGGTCTTGTGGGTAGTCTATAAAAATCCAAAGACAGCTTTAGCAGAGTCAATACTCAATATATCCCTTTTCCCCACTGAAACCCTAAGTTCTTATTTCTCATAATCAGCAATTGGAAGCATTGGGTGACCCTCCAAAAATAAATTCCCTACCATTCAGTTAAACAAACCCTCCCCTCTTATATGATCAATACATCACATCACATCACGTAATGCAGCTTTCAACTATGACTGCAAGAACCAGTGGGTTCAGAGACGGCATTCTCCAATCCTCCTTTGAAACATCCAAGGCAAGTTTGAAATGAATTAGTCTTTCTCTTGTTTCTCTTGTTGATTAAACACTTCTGGACTCATACTCTTTTTTATGAAATCCTTCCATTCCCCATTATCCTGTCAGAGCTGAAGAAGCTTCTTGGATGAGAAGCAAAACGTCTTCAAAAGAAAAATCAAGAAAGTCCAGTTGCCTCCTGAAAAAAGCACCTTTGGGACAACCATGAACTGAATGACTGAGAATCTCTACAGACTACTCTTTTTAAGCTATTTATTGTGAATTGTTCTAGGAAATAATAAAAACAAACAATTCTCATTCACTGAATATGTATGTGTGTATTCATGGGAGTGAATGTGTACTTTTACTTTTATCCATTTTAACATTTACTTTTATCCTTTTAACATTAAAATGTGAATGGTCACCCAACAGAGGAAATGTCTTGATGATGCTTACTGAGAAGGCAAAGTCTGCTCTCTTCTAGAATCCCAAGTTCCCAAGCTGAACAACTCACTCACATTATTGTAGTCAAACTGGAGTTGCTGGGGGCATCGCTTGGATCCGGACCAAAAGGGAAGTCCAGAGCTTGTCTCCTGGGGACAAAGGTAGATGGGTTCAGTCAGGAAGCCACATGGAGTCCAGGAAAAAGGTTCAAGGAAGGAAACTCCACTGATCAAAGGCTGGAACTGAGCCAGGTAAGTTTTGCAGCCTGAAGTAAAGAGATTTAGCCATGGAAGAGAGAATAAGTGAAGGGCTCAGAAATAGTAGATGTGGCTGGAAGGAACTATCTGTACCATCTGTATATTTTACTTGTATATATTTTAATTCCTCCAAAACATCCAGGGCCTCCTTCTGATAATACTGTTACATTCCATTAAGGCAGTGGTTCTCAACCTTTCTAATGCCGCGACCCCCCCTGCCGCCGCGACCACTACCACCGCGACCCCCTCCCTACCCTCTCCCCACGCAGGATGAGGTGATAAAGGGGGCGTGGCACCAGGGGTGAAATGCTCCCGGTTTGGGCTTGCCTGCGGGTCGCCAGACAGCTGGTAACGACAGAAGCGGGAGACTTCGCCCACTGCGCATGCGCAAAGCATTCTGCGCATGTGCAGAGGGTAGAAGAACCCAAATGGCAGCGTCCGGGCTACCAGCTGTCCGGCGACCCGCAGGCACGGCCGAACCGGGACCTTTTCACCCCTGCAGTGACGGTGGCACCAAGATGGCGGGCTAACGCGCGCGGCGACCCCTGTGAAATGGTCGTTCGACCCCCAAAGGGGTCGCAACCCACAGGTTGAGAACCGCTGCATTAAGGGCCAAAAAAGGTTATATAAAAGAACAATGCTTTATCATCCAAAAGATGGACACATATAACCATGGTAGTATCACTTTCAGTAACATAATATACACAGTGAGGAAAAATGGGGAATGAAAGTGCAATGGAACCTGCAGCTGAAGCCATGGAGTTACCAAAGAGCTCTAAGTTGAATGCATAAAATGGGGCCTTAGCTTCCCTCCCCCTTCCTTGAATCTGTTTATGAAAAGCCATGAAAAAATGTGTATTATAATTCACAGATACAGTAATCCTTCAATGGCATTTTCAATCCTGAGTGGAATACACAGGTATCAAAGAAGCTACCTTTACATTAAGCATCTGGGTTTCCACAAAAATGTACAGTAATTCCCTCTGATTCTCTCTTTTGATTTTCCTCTCAGCCAAGCCAAGAAAATCACTTTCTGTGTTTTAGGTATTAGTATAACTAAAAGAACAAAGAAGCAGTAAGAGTTCTTTTCATAGAGCGTGTGCATTCCTGCAAGGCTGAAAAATGCTTCATTTTATTTTCTATTTATAGTTAACACCACTTGCAAAATTACACCACCACCATTGTATGGAGATGGATATAAATGATTATGTGTTAACTACATACAGGGCAGATTGTTCCTAATCTTCTCAGAAGGTGTCAGAAAATCTGTAGTAGGAAATATGGGAAGAGGGCTCTCTCCGTACTACCGGAACATCCTACATAGAAAGGGAATGGCTACCTTGAATTTTGCTTCACCACAACGAGAGGAAGACAGCGAGATGCAGGACCGCTATGGAAACTGTTCTAGGTTGAGTCTTTAGCCTGAGCATCTGGACTCTCTGCTTTGAATATACAGTATTATTTCTCTCTCTGTGGACTCTTGATTACTGTTTGCCATTTGATTCAGATCCTATTAGGTTCTTATTTTTCTGAAGTTTGTTGCCAGTCTGAAAAACTATAGGCAAATTATTTTCAGGATCTTCAACAAGGGCAGTGATGGCTAACCTTTTTGTCACTGCGTGCCGAAAGCGTGTGCGCGCTGTTGCGGACATGCACCCATAATACAATGCGCCCAGCCCCCCCCTGCATGTGCGTGCAACCCCCCCAC